>JAVTVJ010004149.1:0-62732 GCA_034509425.1 Eopsaltria australis
TTCAAGGAGCCTGAAGTCTCAAGCTCAGGACCTAGGATGAAATCAAAGAAATAAGTATAGTGGAGAAAAGGGTACAGGTATTAGTGAGTTTTCTAGAACAAGAAGCTTTATTCTATTATTTATGAGGCTTCACAGTATTATTATGGACTGCAAAGTCTGAGCACTGCTGTAAACTGACTAAATACTGCTGTAAACTGACTAAATATCTGCTTTATTTTGATTAGTCTGTTAAGAGCTTAATTGGGCTAACAATTGTTTCCTATTTATAGAATACTCTTCCTTTTGGCCATTTTTATAGTTATGATATAATACACTCATCCATTCTTTGTGTGCACTTGCACAAATTAATGTGCACTTTGATGCAGAGTTAAAAGCTTTTCTTGACAGGAGAGGAAAAATATAAAATGGTTGAGTTCATCATATTTTTGGTAGCGTAATTAATCATTACATTAATGGAATTTGACATTGCTGTGTACTAAGAAGTCACTTCTACCTCTCTTATCTGTTGAAAATGAAAGAGTAATAACAAATAATGTCAAGAGAAAGTATACTTTTAAACATACTTTTTCTGCATTACTTACACAAATGTGGATTTGTGACTTAAAGATTCCTAGAGAAGAAGGCTATAATTACAAAATATTACAGGTGATTAGGTTTTTAAAAAAATCAGCAAGCAGCTTGCATGCTCTTTTCTACTAATGAGAATAATTATCCACCAACACATAATGGTAAAATAATCTGAGGAATATGTTTGAAGAAATACTATAAAAGAGACTCAAATAGATTTGAAGTACTGAAGTTGAGCTGCAGGTTATCAGATACATGAACACAACTGAAAAAACCACTATAGTTTCATTAAGAGAGAATGAAAGCCTAATAGTCTTCCAGTGGACATTATTTCATTAATATAGATTTAACACACTAAATTTCAATTTTTTTTTTTCTTCTACTGCATGACTAGTTCTGCTTATGGAGGACTCAGAATATATGTTTTTCCTTTTACTACATTAAAATTTTTCCAGTCTCAAAAGTTCATAGATCAATGCATTGCTTCATTATTCGTTACAAATCAGGGAAATACAAAAAAGAAATAGTTTTCTTTTGCCCAGTTTCTCTTCATAATAGGTACAAACTGCCATTGAATGACTCAGCTATAACTGGAAACTTCTAAATTAAAGAAGAAAAGAAATACAGCAACATCATGTGAATTATGCCTTAAAGCCTGCAGTAACCAGTTTATTCAATAGTTGGTTTCTTTTAAAGAGGTTTTTAGTGCCTTCCTGGAGGTCAATCTAGATTTAGAACTGCAGAAGGCTCTTGTGCTTTAATTTATCACTTCATCCCTCCCATCTAACCATGTGAATAATGCCTGAAATAAAGCAACTTCCTGAAGAAATTATTCTTAAATTACATTTTCTACAAATACTTGATCAAAATGAAAAAAAAAAAAAAATTAAAAGGCTAAATGAGAGTAATTACAAGCCTTCCAAAATACAGAGAAATCTATCTACCAAAAGGACCTGAAATATCCTATATGGGACTGCCTGCTTCAGTGTAGTCATAGTGTCCCACTTCTGCATGGAACAACGGAAGAGTGAGGGTGCTTATGGCATAGTAAAAAGACCATTGTTGCACTTCCAGGGCTTTGCTTCATTACTTGAACTAACATTGAAAAAAGAATTCTAATGTTTCCTTTCTATAAATTTAAAACCGGAATCTAGAACTGACAGAGAAATTCCTGGGCAAGTAAGTTTAATCACTTTCCACACTTGCAACTCTTTGTTGCAACTCTTTGTTGTGCAATTCTTTTCTCAACAGCCTCCAATTTGCTACTTTTTCTCTCTGATGACTTTTTATCTGGTGGCCATGAACTTGTTTTCTAGATGGAAGTTCTCATGGCCAGTGCACACACTTTGGTATTTCAGCAGATGCTGCCATTTCACTCCTTGTGCACTCTTTCACAGCTCTATTTCTAGACAACAGTAATTTCAATTTCAACTGACTTTGTTTTGTAAGAATAAATCTTTTCAGATCCTCTTGCTTAAGGTCTATTCTCTAATATATGGTGATTCAAATAGTTTCCAATGTGTTTCATATTTCTTTAAAAGTATAGAATTTTCATATGAGATTAGGTGAGTTGAACATGTCATTAGTATTTCTCCCTGTAAAATTAGCTTCATGTTTAGTTTATCCTTTTATGTACCTTTTGTTCTTTTCCTTTCTATCATATCTAGGTTTACAAAACCTGAACAGACAACAGATTGTTGTTATTAGTACTAAAATGCATGATCCTGCCCTTTGAACTCTGAAACTTCATTCTGTTTGTGTTACTCTGGTTCTTTGGAAAGTCATGCTCTCCTAAGCAGCTTAGTAATTTTGCTTTTTAAAGCAATTTTGTGCCATTTTTCTTCAGAAGTTCCTCAATTGCCTTATCATTCTTGGATTAACATCAATCTATTCCAATGTAGTTGTCAAAAATGATTGTTACATAAAAACTTCAGTTTATTCTTAGGAGAAAGAATTTTGTGCTGAGTTAGTAATTTTAATCTACACCTGGATTCCCTCAATAAAAATTCAATAAACTCAATAAAAAACTCAACAAAAATCTCTATATGAAAGAAGTTTGGAATGCCAGATATTTATTAGTAAAAAGAGAATAAAATTTAAAAATTAAAATAAAATAATAAGCAGCACTGCAACTGGACACAGTGCACAGAGATCTCTGTAAACAGCTTCTGAAGTAGTTATCAGTCTGTCTAACCGAATTCCAGCAGACATATTGGAGGGGAGAGGTTTTTTTGCACAGGAATATCTGACACTTTACAGTGCCTGCTCCTCTGAGTTCTATTCTCTACTATATTTCTTAGCAGTGAACAACTAAAGAAGGAATATTTTTCAATCAAGTAAATGGATACAGCTGTAATCAGTGCATATTTTACAAAGTAAAAAAACCCCAAAAACTCAATACTGTAGCTATGGAAATACACAGTACCACATCCTTTGATAATGTGTGTAATGTAGGCAATGAAAATTCTGCAAAAAACAACACAAACTTTTTAAAAAAATTCTGCTCAGTGACAAAATTTCTTTTGAGAACAGCATTTACTACTGATAACTATTTCATGTACTAACACTGGCTAAGAAGTTCTTACTAAATTTCAATGAAAAATAAAGACAGGAGCAACTCTAACATGGAAATATGAAGTATCATAATGCAGGTGTGCAGCACCAGTGGTAAACCCCACAGGTATCTCCATTTCTAAAGCTGTGTACTCAACTCTTAACTACTTAACTAATATATTTACTACTAATAAAAAGCCATGTTGTCAATGCTTTGTTTTAAAGTTTGAGTGGATTTTTGAATACATACACATATTCATGTTTATTTCCAGTTCTTTGGAATTTTCAATTTTGTTACCAGAAAAGCTAGACACAATTGGCAGGAGGAACAAACAGGAAAGCATAAAGCATAAATTATTAACTGAAATTAAATTTTTGAATGGTTACAGAGCACTACTTTATTGTTGCTTATCAAGTAACACTTGATCAAGTAACAACAAACAAGTTTACTTGTTGCCTAAGTTTCTGTTTCAATCATGCATAAAAGAAATTACCTACCCATGATTAAGTAAAGCACAGTATTTCAATAGAGCCCAAGAAGAGATACTTAAGACCACACATAGGAAAGAAACCCCAAACACAGAAGAGTTACGGCCTGAAAGGTATAGAGACTGATTAGTTTCTTTTGCTTTTTAGTTAATGTTGGTCTTAACAAAAATATAATTAAGAATTCTGGTTCTTACATTGTTTCTACCACCAGTAAACAGTTCCTTATCTGCTACGCAATCTTTGAGATATTAATGATTTTTTTCCATACTTTGTTGAAAGTGTTTCAGAAAGAGAAAAGTGCATTGTTCAAAAAAGTAATTTTGTATTCTGCATTATAGAAGACTTTGAAAGTTACTGAATTCTAAATAGATTGCTTATTGGTACTTACTAAAAAAATTTGGCTATTTTCCAGCACATAGGCACAAGGGCTAATGAGGTAGTAAGAAAATAAAGAGAGCAGTATGAAAAATCTTGAGAATTTGGCTAATCATTTAAAGAACATGAAAGTTATGTTGAATTAGAATGCTTACACCAGTTAGAAAACTGAAGTCCTCAGATACTATAACATCATATATGGGTGCTGCTCCATCAAGGAGACTAAAAGAATTCTTTAGTTTATTAGTAGAATTCTGCTGCTAGTGTTGGTTTTAGTTATCATTTAGGCAAAGGTTGCTGTGACTCTTTTATAAAACAGATGCTGTTTTATTATTTTTCATAAAAGAACATGAGACAAGCTGGTTGGAAGACTTATTATCATCATCATCTCCTTTGGAAGGGGAGACAACCCTTTCAAACAGTGGAAAATATTAGTGAGTGATATATAATCTAACCATATATGGACTGATAAAGCACAAACATTTTTAATTAAGACAGTGGTTACAGTGTGGAGAAATAAATAGACCGTAATAAAGAATCAGGAGTAGATCCAAGCAACACTTCTGAAAAATGCAGCTGTTGTACATTTTTAGTGAGAGAAGGAATATTAATTTGAGTCACCCTTTCCTTTGCAATAGCACAACATCTGTGAAAACAGATTTTAAAATTTTTTGTCTTGACTGAAAATTCCAAATGGCGCAGAACCTTTATTTGTCTACTACAAAAACAGAAAGTTGTCCTAGCTTTGCATATCTTTTTCCTGCTCCAAGGGGGAAGTACACAAAACTGAAATGTAGTTTTCTCTGATGGCAGATGCTAGCAATCATACTGATTAAAAACTTCCACATTGTAATTTCTTATCCAGTCTTGTATTCCAAAGTAATTATATCAGCATTTTTGTATTTTGTGTTGTTCTAAGAGATACTCCCCATTAATCAGGACTGTACTAAAAATAATGTCATTGCAATGGAGAAATCTTTAAGTGCGCTGAACCTTTTCCTAGCCAACTGTGTGGCATTTGTAACAGATAACACAGCTAATGTGAGAAAACCACAATGGTGTTCTTAAAGGAGTACAAGATGTTAGACCATATGCTCACAGACATGCGATGTGCCTTGTCATGTAGGTCATTTTGTTGCCAGGAACACTGTCATAACCCAAAGACAATATGAACCAGAAAAAATGTGATTTATTAAAGGATACTGAGAAACAGAAACGTTTCTTAAGTCTCTAATATTTAACTGGCAGTTGAAACTTCAAGATTTTGACCTATGATAAAAAATTGCTTGGAAAGAAACTTGACAATATCTTGTTTCAAGTTTCGCTAAATGTGCAGATAAGTGTGTATCAGCCGTCTATTTTTATTTACAGAAACCTGTCATCTCTGTTCACACTGTGTAAAATCCTATTGCTTATTTTCAGGCGTTCACACTCAGTTGTGTGTGAGCAAGTAAGAACATATGCATAGGCATAAGAGAAAAATGTCCTGTTTCATGGGTCCCGCTAAGGATTATCAATATTTGATTATCAAAATATTAAACAGTGAATGGAAATTGAAAGAAGTATTTTATGAAACATTCAGCTGACACAAGTTCCTTCCTCAAACCAAATTTTTCTCCTCTCCTCTCCTCTCCTCTCCTCTCCTCTCTCCTCTCCTCTCTCTCCTCTCCTCTCCTCCTCCTCTCCTCTCCTCTCCTCTCCTCTCCTCTCCTCCTCCTCTCTCTCCTCTCCTCTCCTCTCCTCTCCTCTCCTCTCCTCTCCTCTCCTCTCCTCTCTCTCTCCTCTCCTCTCCTCTCCTCTCCTCTCCTCTCCTCTCGTTTCCTCTTTTGCTAAAAGATTTAATGCCCTTCATGTGGGAAATATCCCAAATTTCTTTAAATGTATAACCTTAAAATGCTGTAGCCATATGTTCAAAAAAAGAAATTAAAAAAAAGACAAAACAAAAGCTAACCCAAAAAACCCACAAAACCCCTCTATAAATGGTACTCTGAAGGTGGGTATATATATATGTGTATATATAACTTCATATATATCTATTAACTATAGGGATAAAATGAGGAGTTCATTAGATTAGTGAAACCATTGTGTTTCTGTCTATTTAACTATAGTTACATCATATTTCTAGAACAAAAATTATACTAATAGGAAGTAATTTTTTGCACTAAGAAAAAAAAAAGGAGAAGATAAAAGATAACCCTAACAGTTTTTACAGAGGATACCATAATCCAGTTTAACAGTTAAAAAAGAAAAAAGTAGGAAGGGAACGTAGCCAAATAAAAACAGTTTTAAAGGTGTTCTGGGACTGCTCTTTTCTGACAGAATTATCACAAACATTTCTGGGTAAGTGCTTTGTTCTCCCTGAGGACAAAATTATTACCTGCATATTTACATGTACACATATTTTACTGCTGACTCTGAAAATTAAGCTAGAACTATCTGTAAAAGGAGAATGCATAATAGCTATACAATCCTGAAAATATTCAAGACTCTCTGCATATCAACTACAGTAAATTCATAACATTTTAAAATAACATTTATGAAGAGAAACTGTTCTGAGAATATTCTGTACTTGCAGAACTATTTCTGATGCTTAATTTTACAGATGTATATTGTTTGTTATTTAAATGACAAAAAATTATTAGCGTTTTTACAAATACCTTAAGTGTGATGGCTTGATATAGTTAAATTTTTTTCTATTTATTCAGCAAGCTACAATGCATAACAAAAACCAACATAAAAAGAAAAACTGATTGCCTGTAAACAATATGTAATTTTACTTATTTACTGCTATTGTAGTGATAAATACCTCATTTAGAAAAATATTATTAATATTACAAAATAATAATACAAACTATTATAAATGAAAATCACATAGAACTATTACATAAGTTTTCAAAATATTTTTGTAAGTGAAACTTACTGTTCCTTTGATATAATTTCATTTGTGAGTGTGCTCTTTTCCATTCTAATGGAGTATTTTCCTAGAAAATACTTCATCTGTATTTTTACTTCAGCCTATGTGATAATTAGTCAGATGACAGTCATAGCAAAAAAAATATTATCTATGCATGAAAAAAGATACATTTATTGTTTAATGCTTGATAAACCCTACATTTAATAAAAGTTTATGTCATATGTCAAAACAATAACTCCCTAGTTCTAATTCCCCCAAAATCCAGTAAAATGCTAATTTAAAATAATGCAAAAAGCATATCTATAAGATTTTTCAAAACAGAATAAAATTTTCTAAAAGTTGTTAGAGCATGAGTATCCCTGTGTATTTACAGATGAAGACATGTTTCTACTCATTAGCACATTGCCATCTCAGATAAATGTATTCCTGATGCACACAGTCACAGTTCAGAATTTTGTTCTTTTTCTCTCAAACTGCCTCATGAAGATTACCATTTTTATTGAAAAGAATCAGAGTTTATGCATAAATTAATGACAGAGTTGTAGAAAGTTTCATATACTTAGAGGACAAGAATGATGACAGCATTTCTGACAGTAGCTTGACTAGCAATCAATTCACAAGAGAGTTAGATGACTTTAGAAAGTGATTTTTGACTTCAAGGTCATTTTAGCTGTCATGATGGTTGAACAAGCTGTCTTACTACTTTGACCAATGACTTCTTAAGCTGCAGGTCAAAGTTTGAATTTCAAGGCTTGGACCAGAAACAGTTGTGGTTCTCCCCTTCTCATACACTTGACCCTGCAAAGATACTTCTGTGTTGTGCAAAAGGGGTTCCCAGGAAGCTAAATGTATTCTTTGTATTTAGTTAGAGATATTGTAAGCTACTTGAAACACTACTCTATGGAATCTAATATCTATCAATAATTGACCCAACCCTGGCATTGTTCAAAGCCAGACTTGATAAGGCCTCAAGCAACCTGGATTAGTGTGAGGTATCCCTACCCATGAAGGGGAGGCCGGGACTAGATCCCTTCCAACCCCTTAACAATCTATGACTATGATTAAATAAGACCTTTCAGGTGACTATTTAGGCATATACAGGGGGACTCTGTTAAACACAGAATTTCTATGTCATCAATGAACAGATATATTTAAAGTTGGTGGTCATGATAACAGAATACTTAATAAAATCTAATCCTAATAGTTGATGGCTTTAAAATAAAGAATGAGATCATTAACATGCACTGAAAAGCCTTGTTTAAGCCTTTCCTAAGCAAATCTCTTACGGAAGACGTTTAAACAAGGAAACAAATAAACCTTGTCCTGTCTTATGAAACACATATGTGTGGTGGTTTCAGACTTTAAGTCAAAAAAATTACATGCATTACCTCTACATAAAAAGCAAAGCCTGATCCTCAAATAGAATGATAAAACAACATGATAAAATAATTGTGACTTTATTCCCTGCTTACTTTACAGTTTTCCAGCCTAGAGTATCAAGAGATGGCTAGTTAATGACATTTCTTCTCTCAGCATTGATCTTGAAAAAGAATGTCACATGTTCTCATGCATAAAAGTGTGTTTCTCGGTTTCACTTGCTCACTGATTGTCCCCTTGCTCACTGATTTATCAATCTTAGATGTAAGTTGATCAAAGGTAGATAAATTTTAGCTTAATCTTGGGATTTGAAATAAAATATAAAAGGGCTGATGCACTGAAAATTTTATTGTGGTACTTGTCACTTCCATTTCTCCAGAACAGCACTGAAAAGAGACAAGGACATTAAGAGGCAATGTAAAGACTCATAGAGTGCAACAGATGGGCTGGGAACATGGGTGAAAACTAATCTGGTGACTGCTCGACCACTAGATTTTAAAAATGTCAAACATGTTTTCTGAACCCCTCATGAGGAAGATTTTTACAAGATGAGTGTGTGTTGTTTATCTTATTTTGCTCCATACAGGTAACGATAATTACAATGAATGCTCAAGTACACTATCATTCATTCCTATTCCTTTCTGTAAGTCTGCTGTACAACTACAGAACAACAAACTCAGATCAGCCATTATACGGGAACTGATAGAAATTATTTTGTCAAAGAGCTGGCATATCCTATCTTTTAAAGAGTGGACTAGTTTATGGATAGGTGTACAATGTAACCTGCAGGTGAAGAGACTGAAGCTATTGAAGAACAAATTATCAAGTCAAGAAGAACTTTTCTATCTAGTCACACACACTTCCTGCAACTGAATCAAAGAAGAGTAGTGGTTGCTCATTTAGGTAAAACTAAATGGTGTTACATATAAAGATGGTACCATTTTATGGGTAATTTACAGAGAGAAAAACCAATACAGAAAGACTGAATGTCATTACTGTGAAATTTCAAGCTTTGGAAACAGATTGGTTTGTTTGGTGTTAGGTATTATGAAGTTTTTCTTAGAACAATCTGCCTCAAGTTTTTAACTGTTACTACAATTGGTGATCATTATTTCTCTGCACTGAATGCTATTTTTTTCCTTACAGTGAATAAGCAGTAATAATATAGTGATATCCATACTCTACAAAAGATGTTAGCTCATACTTTGGTATGATATGAAAAACATTTCAGGTCCTTTAAGAAAAAAGCAGCAATACTATGAGATTATATTTTTTCTTCTAGAAAGAGACAAGACTTCTTAAGGACAAGGGTTAAGGAGTATCTCTTATAATTTGTCAATGCAATGGGAACATTGTCAAAATTTCTATTCCCTTGGTTTTTGTTCTTTCCTCTGTTGGTGCTGACAGGTTTTTTAGTACTTGTTCAAACTTATACAGTAAGGAAAAAGCCCAGAGAGCTGTCTATAAGTCAGATAGCAGTCACTTGGTCTAGCCAAATCAGTAATTTTTTCATAATATATAAGAATTATAACTGTTTTCCAACTTGATAAAGAGTGCAACAATAACTTTCAGAACTGGAAACTCAAGTTAAGTTTCAGAACATATGACAGCTACTTTTTTTTTAAAGATTAGTCATAAACACAGCCCTCCATGTGTATTACATGAATAGTACGGGACTATGATAAATTTATTCATCTTTTAAAAAACTTGTATATATAATACAGTATTTTTATTAATATATTTTACTAATACGTACAACTTAATTTTTATACAATTTTTATTAAAAGTATAATGTTAACATTCAATGTAGCCACAAGAAATACATTTCAGTGCTTCTGCAGTAGTTCTTGCTGTTATCACTCTTAAAAAACTCTAAAAATTATGAAGACATAAAATAATTGACCTAAACATAAAAGCATCATAATATAAAGAAGTTATGAAGTGGACTTATCCAAGAGACAAGAAGTATATTAAGAACTCCTTTCAGCAGTACTTCTGCAATCACCAAAATAATGTGCGAAGAAAAAGATCATATAGCCAAATTTTAATATTAGATTCTCAGAGTTTTATAGTATCTGAATTGGTGGACGAAATAACACGGTCCATTTTGTCTATTATAGTTTCTATTTTATTAAAACAAACAAAGAAAACTCTTTAGAAGCCCATGGTTTATAAATTTCAAGTGAAATATAAAGTTCTAGTTCATCTGTGTAGATAAAATGTTATAGTTATCTAAGAAAGGTATTGACTTAAAGTGGTGAATGCATGAAAGACACAAGATTTTCATGACCAACATTGCAAAGTACTTTCTCCTGATTAATAAAGTAGCATGCTATGTACACCTATTCTACATACTTGAACAATCTGTCCACTCTGGGCAAGAAAGGGAGTGCAACATGTCTGATGTCCTATCACTGTAAGGCTACTCAGATTTTGAAAACAATGTCTTCAAAAGGCCTCACTGCACTAGGAGCAATTGCCTGTGAGGATACTTGTTGAGGAATAAATTTCGTTTACAATTTATTCACCAACAGTGCTATTAGAGATAAGGAGAAACTCGCAACACCTGGAGTCCCATCAAAATAAAAACAAGGTTCCTGTTAAACTACAAATGTTTATGTTTTTCCCTTTGCAATATTCTCTGCCTGTATACCTCTACTATATTTTAATGGGTTGCTGTCAAATAAACTTAATGAGATTAAGTGACACACTGGAAAAAACAATTTGTTGTGTTTTTTCACTCAAATTCAACAAATATCAGGTGTATTGAAGCATCAGACTGTTGCTCAGATAAATGAAGGATTCTCCCAAAGCAAAGGTTAGTAGCACAAATCAATAAATTGAAATATGCCTTCTGTCTCTCTGTCAGCACTACAATATTTGTAATTCAGGGAGCATTTGCATTACAGATTTTAGACCCAAAATAAAGCTGCCAAATAAACTGAGCATATAAGAATTTTAAACATCAGGTTTCTAGAAGAAGAAAAGTTGGAGTACTACATATTTTTCTTGAGATCTGCTGTAGATCAAATAGTTTAAAAGAAAATTATGTCATTGTTTCATGTATTTATGAAGGGACCTAAAGTTTAATTTATAATTCCTTTTTCAAATTATCAGAATATAAATCCTTTTTACCTTCTTACTACTTTCCTTCACACTTTAGAATTATGAAGGTGGCATGGAAAAATATGAAAAAAAGAATTCTGTGCAACTGAGGTTTTAATTTGTACTACCATAAAACTTCTTTTTATATGCAGTTACAGTAGTCAATGCATATACAGCTGAGTCTTTCTATGAACAAATAAAGAATGCACATACGCATGGTTAAAATGCATCCAGAGTGTATGTAACTTAGTGACCCAGTGATCAAACAACCATAACATGGACTTGTTTTAACTGGAAAACAAAACTACTTTAGAAATCACAAAAAAAAATTATTTTAGATAGGAAGAATTATTAGTCAATTTTTAAAAATGTCATCAGTGCATTAGTCAACACACTGCTTCCTTTGTCATATACACTTTGGGAATTTCTGAATATGGTTTTGGTGCACTGCTGACAGTACAGCTCCACCGAACTGCAGATTCATATTGTCAAAAAGACATTAGAAGAGATCAAGAATTTTTACATACTAATAACAATAATAGTCACAAAACTAGTCATGTCTAGTGAAACAAAGTGTTTCCAAAGGCTAAGAAAAAGAGATTAAAACATTTATATGAACAATAAAAGAAGAGATATATGCCACATTTATGTCTTATAGGTGAGACTCCTTAGTTTGACAGACAGCCAAACATGTCTCTCCCATCAGCTTTTCTAATTTTAAGCTACATTTTTTTTTATTTTAGGATATTCCTAGAATTTTTGGTCTTAATGAGATCCTCCATTGTTTTGTCTTTTTTTTTTTTCTTTTTCTTGTTTTAAGTCTCCCCACTATATTATGTGCTTAGTTGTCATTTATGTTTAAATTTTAAATTTTCTTTCCTCACCTCTAATGTTATACTGGGCCCCCAAAAACCTCTAGAAAAATCAGCTGTATCTGCTTCTTAGACTCTGGTTTGATGCCAGACTAACCTAGACACTACTTAGACAAAGGTTAGACTTAAAAACCAACTTATATAAAATGCAAGAACTAAATTCTCAAAGATAAATCTCTAAACATGAAGCAGGAAAAAGACAAATATCAAAAAGAGTCCATAACCATAAAAAAAAAAAAAAAAAAAAAAAAAAAAAAAAAAGAAGAAAGATAGAATTACTTCTTAAAAATGTTTTAACATTCTCATAAAAAATGAGAAACCAATTTTTTTTTTACTGAATCAGCCTGTATGGGATGAAGGTATCAGGGTTTTGGTGTTTTGGAAGTCACTTCCATCAATCCACCTTAAGTAATTCCAAAGACACAGAAGTAATCTTGCTGAGGGAAACTATACAAGACAGAAAATTTCTGAGTAAGAGCTGACCTCAGAGAAAACAACTACACATGAAGCTAGGCCATTGATTAAAGCTTGTGTCCCTTCAAAAGTGGTTAGATACTTTACTGAAGGAAATACACTTTTCTGGATTGGCATATCATACATGTTAATCAGCTTTTACTGTAGCTGGACCATGTCTACTAGCTCCATTATTGAACAATTACAAGCAAAGCAGCACAGACTCTTGAAAATATTTACTGATAACTTAATTAAATTTAATATTTTTTTTCTAAACAAATCTGCCATTAGTAGTCCACTTGATTGTGAAATGCATTAAATGAAATGGAATTCAGATGAGGATCCTATGAGAAAGTTGGGTTGCTTGATGACCATCTTCCTACTCCTCTAGGGTGGTTCAATGACATTCACAGTTACCCACAGCTGCTCTAACTCCAGCTGAAGCTTCCTTGTAGATCTATGATTTATGTTAAGATTTATGTCTTAATTAGGATTTATGACTTAATCTCATGTCATCTGCCATACTCTTCCCCCAGAAAAGAAAAAGCCAAGTATCAAGACCCCTGAATATGAGAAACCTAATTTCACAGAACCCCAGACCTGACAGAATTGGAAGAGGTCTCTGGAGATCATCCACTCCAATGCCTCTGACAAGGCAGGGTCACCCTGAGCAAGTGACACAGGAACACATTCCTGTGGGTTTTGAATTTCTCCAGAGGAGGAGGGTGAGTCCACAGACTTCCTGGGCAGCCTTTCCCAGTGCTCTGCCATATTACTGTAAAGAAGTTTTTCCTTGTGTTAAGGTGAAAATTGTTGTGTTTTATTTATGGGTTTTGCTTCTCTTTCTCTCAATGGGTACCACTGAAAAGGGTCTGGCACCATCCTCCTGACACCCACCTTTGAGATATTTGTATGTATTGATGAGATCCCCTCTCAGCCTTCTCTGATGGACCCTCTCCAGTAGCTCCTTATCTTCCTTGTACCAAGGGGTTCAGAACTACACAGAGTACTCCAGATGTGACTTTTTGTAAGTGCTTATGACTGTGGATATCTTATTTTTCTATACAATCCTAATTTCATCTAGAATATAAAAACAAAAGATATTCCAGTTCTTGCATCATTGATGTTTGACTGCTGTGCACTGTGGTGAACCATTACACTTCTCATATCCATAAATTAATTTCTTTTAAAAAATATTGATCGATTTTGGTGTGACAGGAGAACAATAAATGAAATAAATATTAATTACAATTCTAATAAAAGCTTCAATTTTCATTTTTTTGAGTGAGTATGAAATTGAAATGTTAAAATTTTCTACTAATTTATTCATCTACTACTTTCTACTAATTTATTCATCTAATAGGTCTGACAACATATATTGCTCTCTTCAAGAAGTCTTGATGGGACATATAAACAGATTGTTAATAGCTTAGTAAAATCACTGGGTTTAATCCTGAAGTCTAACTTGATGAACTCAAATTGGTATTGATGTTTACTGAATGAATCTATAATTTTCCATTATGTAAAAATCAATCCCAATTTTCCATGACGGCAACAAATTTGTAAAAAAGCTGGAGAGTTTTTTATAGAGATCAAAACTTCACTTTATTCATTTAAACAAACTATAATGAGAAGCAGGAGAAGAAATAAAGAGCTAAGAAACTGTAGATTTTAAGTCTCTAAGTCATCAAAAAATCTCATTTTTTTGCAGAAAGAGTACTACAAGCAAGTTACATTTACAAAAAGCTTTCTTTCTCTGGCTTTTAATCACATTTGCATTCTAGTCTTCTACAGTAAAAAAAAAAGTCAGTTTATGAAGGCAATATATTATATTCCTGAAAAACTCTATTTGAGCAGCTGGAACCAGTGTATTTGGTTAAGTACAATTACACTTCACACTTTATTCACTTTCTCTAAAAGCTGGTGTCTTTTATGTTAAAGGAACAGAAGTGTCATTTGTGTACATTATTGAGAAATACCTGGATCCTGCATTGTTTATTCCCTTTTTTCTCAGACTCTTTCAGAGGATTATCAGGTGTGGAAGTGCACACCATCAGTTCACAATGCCTAGGAGGATACTAGCAAAAATTTCCTTCTGAGTGCAAGTGTTAGAAGGAGCTTGAAAGAATACAGAAGGATGTTCTACAATTGAAAGCAAACTTTCTTTATATCAGGGGCCAGAGTTTTATTGCAGCATGAGTCTTACAACACTGACAATGCATACAGGGCAGTTGAACAATGCATGTCTGTGTTGATATCAAAAGGATGACATCAGACCATAACACTATCTGGATGAATCCCTAACAGAATTACTTTTGGGTGCTGCCATTGTGCTGTGTCAATCCCTGGTAATGGATTTTCTCATCTTGTTTAATCTAGCATGAACTTTTTGATACTTCAGGTCTTATTGAAAAGTAAGAGCTTCTTGTCTTGATGGGTACAAATGGAATTTTGATAATTGATCCTAAGATCATGTATTGGTTTGAAATCTGAAATGCTATAAATAGTATTCTATTTTATTATAAAAACTAAAGATCAAAAAGTATTACTTATTTAAGTCAAGGCAAAAAACTGCATTGTGATTTATTGTAAAAAGAATGCCTAACCAGACCATGTAAATGTTTTCAGTCATTGCCTTTTTCTTTTCTGAGGGAAGAGTATGGCAGATGATGTGGGATTAAATCATAAATCCTAATTAAGACATAAATCTTAACATAAATCATAGATCTACAAGGAAGCTTCAGCTGGAGTTAGAGCAGCTGTGGGTAACTGTGAATGTCATTGAACCACCCTAGAGGAGTAGGAAGATGGTCATCAAGCAACCCAACTTTCTCATAGGATCCTCATCTGAATTCTATTTCATTTAATGCATTTCACAATCAAGTGGACTACTAACGGCAGATTTGTTTAGAAAAGAAAATTTAAATCTAATTAAAATTCATGTCATAAAGAGAACATTAAATCCAATTTATTACTGTCAATAGTTAAATGGTAAGTAACTTCCTAAAATGATACCTGGATCAATATAATGTCAGAACCTTAAAAAATGGCTGTATTGGGTCAAGATCAGCCAAGTATCATGTCTCTCTGCCCTTGGCACAAGAATGTTGTTTTCAAGATCCTTCTTGGATTTCAGTGTTAAAAGGAACATGAAAAAGGCAAGGGCCATTTTTTAAACTTTGTTGGCAACACTCTCTGACTGCCTGAATATTTCCTATTTTCTTCTACTCACTGGGATAGGATTTTTCTTTGGTTGTATTGAAATGTGTTTCTTATTTACCCAGCTGCTACCTGTCTGGAGCAGCAGATTCAACTAGCTTTTACAGTATCCACCTCAGCTTCAAGGGGCTAGGAAACTCTCAAAACTATTAATGGATTCAGCCTCAGTGTGTTTATTGTGGACTAGAGTATAAAAAAATGATATTAGTTTTCTGCTGGGAAGAAAATATACTTGGCTTATTTCTGACGCCCATTATGGGACTTGGCTACTCAAGAGAACAAACAGGAGGGACAAGCTTTTATATGTTTTTGGAGCCATGTAAATCTGACTGAACCAGCAGTGTTTGTGAGAGCTGTGAAACTAACGATTCTCAGTCTGTGAACTTCCTGAGTGGAATTTGTTACTAAATTACATTAATAAAAGCTATGCTTTTAATTACCATAGCTTTAAATTATCCTTTGTTGTTGAATCAAACATGAATACACTGGCAACTTAGAGATGCTAAATCTGCTGAACTGTCTTATACATAAATTTGCATTCATCTTCCAAACATTTTTTTATCAATTCTGAATTTTGAAGGAACATCTTATGAAAAGAGAAACCATCTGAAAATGTGTTAATGAAAGATTCAAAGCGTTTTCCAAGAAGGGAGGTGATGATATAAAAAGCCATCAGGGAACAGCAACACTTGCATCTCTATTTGTTTATTCTTCACCAAAGCTCACTTGATTTAGATGCACCATCCATACTTATGCAGCTTTTTGCTCATTCATTTGTTCATTCACTACCAACAAGGGGCAGATTCTCCTGAACTGAATATGTGGGACAAGTGCTGAAATTTCTATTGCATGCATTCACTTGACTGGAAATGTATGCATATGTGCAATATAAAATTTAATGATCATGCTAAATATTTAAGTGTTAGCAAAATGCACCAACACCTGCCTCCTTCCATATAGTACTTCATGGCTTACATATTGCAATTCTTGTGTTTCCTAAAGCATATTTTATAAGTAGTTTTTAATCACAAAGTAAAATTAAGCAATAATCACTTGAGCATTTGAAGTAGCTGGCTGTGTTTTGCTGTTATTGAATTTATATAACCATTCCTGGTTTACTTTAATGTGACACTAGTAGCAGACCAATTCTCTTTCATGGTTTTTTCTTTTCTTTTCACAGCTACAAGTACCTTAGAATAAAGCAGCTTGCTTTTTATTAGATGAAATACATGCAACTGTACAGAACAATTCAAAAAATAATTACTAAATGTCTATACTAATGCATGGGTGCTAATTGCAACCAGTTCTTGAGAATCATCTGCTAAAAGGCAAGTCCTTTTAAAGCAGCTCGATTAAGATATAGTGTTTGCCTCTCCTATCAACTAGTGTGAAAAATATTTTTTATAATATACACGGCATCTCTTGCAACAGTAATTTATCTATACCCCTGAAGCTGAGGTGGGTACTGTGAAAGCTAGTTGAATCTCCTGCACCAGAGGGGTAGTGACTGTGTGGATAAGAAACACGTTTTTATACAACCAAAGAAAAATCCTGTCCCAGTGAGTAGAAGAAAGTAGGAAATATTCAGGCACTCAGAGAGTGTTGTCGACAAACTTTAGAAGCAATGTCATCTATGGATACTAAGATGGCATACTCATTCATTCTTGTTTTGTAAGTAGGGATAGAAAGTTTAAAGGAGGGTAGTCCTAGACATTGGTGGTACATAACTTAGGTCTTACTGGTTTCTCTGCTACGACTCAGATGGGGTTTCCTGCTAGTTTTAACTCCCTCATTTTCCTTTCCATTAATTTCATGATGCCTGGATGTGTTCTGGAAAGAGGTGCGCTTCTACCATGAGCCTTTGACAGAACTTCTGGCGGCTTCTACTTCAGCCTCTCAGTCGCTTTCACTGTGTACAAGTATGATGTAAAGTGGGCAAGGGCACAGTTATTTAGGGAGATGCCTCTTGAAGCTGCTTACTGAAGATGAAATCCTAATCCAAAGAAGTCAACATCCAATTTAACTATTTTCTGATTAACTAATTTGCTCATGAGAATCTGTTTGTGAGCTGTCTATTCTGAAAAAAAATCATGCTTTTATATTCTCATGCTCTTGTAGATGCAAACTGATATGCAGAAAAATTTATTTGGTAGCCTTGAAATACAAAAAAAATACTGGGGAAATAGTTACAAGTTGAAAATATACTAACATTACTGGGGGTTAAATAATTAATAATAATGATTAATGTTAATATTACTACAGGTTTAGATACATAAATGCCACTACAGAGGTCATCATTGCACATGTTTGGCATTAGCAAGTTAAAGAATTATTCAGCTTTGAAACCAAGAGAGTAAAATTAATTAAAAAGGGGGTTAACTACTTTGACAAAATTTATCATTGTAAAATAATAATAAAACCCAAGTAATTGCACCTCCTTTTTAATGTTAGTTTCAATTTGGGACAGTCACAGTGATATTTAAGATGTGAATTTGACAATGTAAAGTCATATCCCTATATTTTATATGCAGAAAATATTTTAAAAGAACAAGATACAATACCAAAGGTAAAATCTAAAAATACATATAAATGTTATTTTACCCTCAGGATTGGTAAAACCCCTAGAACAATACTGATACGAGAGTGTAGTAACTGTATGAGTATATACTTTGACTTTCCACACACCTGTAGCAATGCTGGGATGTAGTTCAAACTTTGTTTGAATTAATAAAATGATTTCTGTCATCCACAGCTGCCCTGTGTAATAAAGAAAATGTTAGAATTCTGTTGTGCTGCTGCTGCTGATGGCTCCTAATTTTACTACAGGCACAGCTCCTCAATGCTTCAGCTCATTACAGAGACAAATATCACTCAGTTACAGGTAACTTTTCATTCTAACGTGCTTATGCCACGGATGTCTGTGCTTCAGAGATATTCTGTTTTGCACCTGAAATTACTTTCTGTGTTACAGCCATGAAGTGTGATTAAAAAAAAAGATACTGCAATTTAGATAAACCCCACTAAATGGCTCAACTGAAACAAAGCTGAAAATGAAGGTATAAATGGCTGAAGTGATTAAGACTGTCAAGTTCTCCTGGGTCCTGTTAGAGAATGAAATAGCTGATGGATTATTATTTATCCCTGAATGTGAGTTTTGGGGATTTAATTAAAGATGTTCTATTATATTTTTCAAAGCCTATTTGAGGCCGTGAATCAAGACCTGCAATAACAGAATGTGGTATTGTTAATGGAAAAAATGAATAACTAGAAACTTCAGAAATGTCCATTTTTTAAACTCTTTAATTTGGCTGGTTGATTTTTTCCCTTTATATGAGTCAAAGAACCAGATGATTTTAAGAATGTCAGATTTTTTGTGAAAAGTGAATATTTGCTAGCTATTATAAATACAGCTTTGCTCACCGATCACTATTGTTACAGTAAAAAAGAAAGTATATAAATGTATCTTAAAATAAAAAGAGATGATATCCTTATAGTATGATCAATGGCTGCAAATAGGATCACAAAAAAGTTTCTAGTAAAAAGTGAAATTTCCTTAAAAACAAAGTATTTCCATTAATAAAGTTCTTCAACATACATGAAAAATGTAGTACAAGCACAGCCATGGAACACCATTTCTAGAGAAGAATGGACCACATTTTCCAGCAAAGTAGAACTAGAAATAAAAGTTCTGACTGAGTTTGCAGATCACAAATGATAGTCTTCACTGTGTTTATATATATAGTAATCAGGGGAGAAAAAAAAAGTGGAATATAGTTGAAATACAATGGCAAGCTTTCCTCATCTAGCTAAACTAAGCCAAAACTAGACAAGCCAACCAGCACTCAGTGTAAACTGTGATTAGGTGGTTAGACACCAGAGGAGGCTAGCTTAATTACTGCTACGTCAGACAGAAAGTTAAACTTCCAGCTGCAGCTCATTCAGTGATGCAAGAGGACTAGGGGAAGTTTGTATTTTTGAGAGGTCTACAGCTATAAACAAAGGAATGAAACAAAACCTTGAGCTTTAGGGAAATACTGTGACAGTGTTCTCTTGTATGCAAAAGAACAAAGAGATTCACTGAGGAGAAAAAAATAATCATTATATAGTAGTGCTCCATGAGGGAGCCTAGTTGAACCATGCAGATTTTTGGTGGCAAACAGATAGGCCATTGTCATCTTCTGTTGGTTTTAAGGAGGTGAGCAAGGGAAGATAGTGTGCCTTGAAAATTGAAGAACGTCTTTCTCCACTGGCTCACATTTTTCTATTTCCAGTAGGATAGTAGTCAGAATTCACTTTCCCTCATACTATGACCTTTTTTGGAGGGATCATTGACGTGGGGGCAAAAGTGTCTTGAGTTTCTCATGAGACACAGGGAGACAATCAAGATTTGATCTCCACCAAGTACTTGCTTTTGTTGAGCAGCTGTTATACCTCCCAAAAGTCTGTGTCAAGACTATATTACATTGCAGACAAATTTAATTAAAGAGGAGAATTTAACATCTGCATATCTTTCTTCTCCATTTGAAGGCTGGCTTGGCTAAAGTGGATCTTAGCTCAGGAACTGAGCTGACAATCTGGTGCTTAGAACTAGCTGTTTATGTATGTGTATGTATGTATTTAAAAGTAGACAGCTACAAACAAATGAGAGCAGTTGATAATGATTTTTTAAATTAACTCTTTAAAGGACATCTATCTAGAAATTCTTGCTTGACCCAGTTCAAATGTTATCAAACACTTTGGGCTGGTGAATGTGGTCACATTTGAAAATGCTTACAAACATGCAGGTGTTCAGTAAATCACAAAAAAAAAATTATAATGTATTTTGC
Source organism: Eopsaltria australis (assembly GCA_034509425.1). Taxonomy (NCBI): domain Eukaryota; kingdom Metazoa; phylum Chordata; class Aves; order Passeriformes; family Petroicidae; genus Eopsaltria; species Eopsaltria australis. The sequence continues at coordinate 20,751 of JAVTVJ010004149.1, forward strand.
ACACTTTTAAAACTATTTTTTAAATAAACAATTAGTTTTGAGCAACAGTCTTATAATATGTAAAAAACATACTATAATGTTATTTTGGAAAAAAGAAAAACACAGAGGAGAAATTCTGTATGTTTTGAAAGTTTTGAACAAATGTAAGCTATATAAGAATAATTATTTGTCTAAAAACACAAAAAGGAACTAACAAAATATGTTGTATTGTATTACTGTAACCAGTTTTCAAAAGAAAAATCAACTATATTGACAAGTTAAGTAATAAGGGAAAAGGCAAATAAGCTTGTCAATACTTTTGATTTTTCTTTTCCTGGCCTTTATCGAGAAAAATATCTCAGCACACTAGGAGTCAAGATTCTTGGGAAAGCAAGAAAGGTACACAGAAAGCTCACTATCTTGGACCTCAGGAGAGAACACTCAAGCCTCTTCAAGGATGTGCTGGGTAGAATACCATGGAATATAGCCTTGGAGGGAGGAAGGCCTCAAGAAGGACAGTAAATATTCAATAAGCACCCCTACAAGCTCAGGAATGTTGCATCCAAGCAAAAAGGAAGTCAGGCAAAAATACCAGGAGGCCCGTATGAATAAACAAGAAGATTCTGGACAAATTCAGACACAAAACTGAAACCTGCAGGGTTTGAACAGTACATTTATATGAAAATCATGTTAGTGTTTCCTAGTCGGACCAATAATTGAGTTTTAATACATAGAATCATGGAACCATAGAATCATTCAGGTTGGAAAGTCCTTTAAAATCATCAAGTCCAACCATCAACTTAGCATCACCAGCAAGTTCACTACTAAGCCATTTCCTCAGGTGCCATATCTGCATGATTTTTCAACACATCCAGAGATGGTGACTCTACAACTGCCCTGGGCAGCCTGTTCCAGTGCTTTACCACCTTTTCTGGGAAGGTTTTTTTCCTAATATATAATCTAAACTTCCCCTGGCACAACTTGAGGCCATTTCTTCTTATCCTGTCACTTGTAACCTGGGGAAAGAGACTGACCCCTACCTCGTTGCAACCTTGCTTGAGGTAGTTGTAGAGATCAATTATATAAGCCTCCTTTTCTCCAGGATCCCTCAGCCATTACTTGTAAGAATTCTGCTCCAGCCCCCTCACCAGCTTCATTGTCCTTCTCTGGACTGTTATAACTATATTGTTAAATTTTTTTGTCAGCAAGTCTCCACTCACAGTAAGTTCTTGTCTCACAATAAATTTTGCCAATGACAAGATTTCAAATGTAACTAGATGTAGATAAAAGAAGCAGATGGAACTGGAAAGCACTGCCAACTACTGTACCAAAGAAAGGTGCTAATAAATAGTAAACTCAGTATCAGGTCCCTGAGTACATTTCTTTTTACTCCAGGGGTTTGCATGCCTGGGCTCAGGGCCAGCTTAAATAATAATGCAGGTGTTAAGCCTTGAAAAGAGCTCTTTGAAAAAAATCTCTGCTAAGAAACTGTGCTGATGCCTTGCTCCTCCAGTCCTTTGACTGGGAATTGCTCTTGAGGGGAGGCTCCTATACTTGCTACCAGCTAGAGGGAGGGTCCTTTGTTGATCTGTGTCAGGGCCTGGCCTTACCACTGCTCATCCAGAATCTGAGGCTGATCCAGGGGCTTGACCTGCCTTGTCTCTGTGGACATGCTGCAGGATTATAAGGCTGCCAGTAATCCTGGTCATCATTATGGACCAGCTCTGGTGGCCTTGGCCATATGTGTTGGCATCTGCCCTGCCTGGCCCACATCTTCCTGTGGCAATTGGTTGACACTGCTTTGCAGAGCCATGCATGTTGTTGCTGCTTTCTGGAACTCAGGTGGATAAAGGAAACCAGGAGCTGAAAACTGCTTGCCTCTCCCAAAGCAGTATATATAGGATATATACTGCTTGAAAAACTCTGAAAAATTCAGGGTTTAGTTAGGGGTAAACATGTATAGCGTCTTTTATTTTCTATTTACACTGTCTCTGGTTCCTATGTAACTTTGAAACATTTTAATAACCAACTCATATTTAGAAAGCTGGGTAAAGCCCTTTGGTAGCCTGGAAAAAAATATATACAGATGCCAAAATCTTGTGATTTATAGTGACCTCTGACACTCAGAAGCTCATTCTCACAGATAAATAAGATAAAAGGCGTCAATTCTGCCAAAAGTGATGGAGTTTTTTTGGGAAAAAAACACTCTGAAGTCCAATGTGAACTGTTATTGAGAGCAGTATTATTAGAGTTGTTTCCACAATCTTTTTTTGCCACAAGTTTGGCAATCTGATATAGATAGCATCAGAAACAATCTTGAATGCAGACTACAATCCAATGAATGAATGAATGAATGAATGATAGAAAGATAGATAGATAGATAGATAGATAGATAGATAGACAGACAAGGACCTGTTTGTTGCCTTGTAAGTTCTTCCTTTCATACACTCTCATGAAATTTCTGCTTTAACCTTGCAGTAAATGTGAAGACAAACTCAAGATATTATCAGCTAAGTTTTAATAACCTTTCATGAGTATATATTATTAATACTGCTAAAACCCCAATGAACTCAAACAGGTTGTTCAAAGACTAGATAACATGATTATAAATAAATAGCTTTAATTAAAACTGTAAAAAAACAGTTCCAGAGAAGATTAACTATTCTATTATGGATAGACCAGCTATGTAGTAATGTTAATATATAGCAGGTTAATACATAGAGATGAGGCTGCTAAATTATCAGAAGAATTTTCAAACTTCTAGGTATAGAGAATTAAGTATAGGAATTTACAATGAATTAAAAAACAGAGCAAAAAATGTAAAAAAAGAAACAACAAAATACCAAAATTCCAAAGATACAGAAAGCACTACATGATACACCATACAACCAGTATTTCACAACTTCTTACTCATTATTTAGAGAAATATGAAAGATGCATCAATGGAAAAAATCAGCATGCATAAAACTATATACTTTATATACAACTTTATCTTTTTATTTTTCTTTTAGAATTGTAGTGAAGCCAACACTTTATCAGAAAAAAACCCTTAGAATTGGTAAAAACAAGATATTGTTAATGGAAAGAGGCAGGCAACAAGGACTGATACTGGATCAGATGAAAATCCCAATTAAGTCTGTAACAATATTTGGTAGATATATTCCCCTCATCTTCTTTTGAATGTTTATCGTAGAACGAAGTGTAACACATTAATTGTCTCCAAAAATTTTGGTAGGTGCTGCATTTCTCATTCTGGTGATTATAAGGGGATTGTTTTTTTAAAAGACTTATTTTGATTAGAAAGAAAAATTGTAGCTAAACATTGCTAAACTTACATGATGAGTAATATTTTCCTATTCCAGATTAATCATCAGTCTCTAGTGGCCATATTAAATCAATAAGAGATGATTACAAGGGAAGTTCTCTCCAACATGAAAATATTTTTTTATTTTTTGTAATACTACCATGCAAATATAATTTAAATCCTCAAAAGCACCATAACGTATGTTTATAAGTAGCATAAAATGACCACTAAATTCCCAAATTAACTATTCAAATGTTCATTATTCTCCTTCAAGGTAGAATTCCCAGAAGCACCCAGTATGAACTTAATGCTGCTTCACTGAGCATCAGGATGGCCCCATGGGAGCAGTGTCACAGTGGACTTGAGTATTCTTGCAAAATCTACTCTACAACTTACTAGAAAATATTTTGCTGAAACACAGAGTGAACACAAAGCCCAATGCTTTGAGAAATGGTTCAAAAACTTCTCAGCCCTAGGGAACCTTTCTAATCATCTTGTCTGAACTTCTACATACCCCTAAAGAATTTGATTCATTACTTCCTGTATCAAGCTATTGTCTTCCAATTAAGGTACAGAAATTTATTTTATAAACTTCCCTGGTCTTGACTGAACAGCTTGTTTCTGTCCCATTCCTTAGTAAACTCTTCCATGATAGAATTTCCCAAGAAGTCTGCTGGTAAGTTAATTGTTTTCATCTAAGTCTTTCTCAGACTGTTTCTCTAAATTAAAAATGATGGGATTTTTTTCTAAGCACTCCAGATATAAACTTTCTTTACTAAACATAATGCTACAAAACTGCTTACAAATTTTTTGTTAGTACTTTGTTAGTTTATAACACATCTTTCATAATATATAAAAATAAAAGAGTTTAGTACTGTTACCTCATTTCAGATAACACTGGTTTAGAAATCTTGCTGGCTTATAGTGTTATATATTATTCGTCATAAAGCATGAGGAGTCTCATGGAAGCCTGAATCATTATTAATGAAAAAAACTGCAAAAAAGAGTTGTTTCTTATTTCTCTGATGAGCAGAGACACTCCTGATGTTTATAGTTACGCCCTCACTCTTGTTTAAAAATAAAATAACAAAGATTTGTTTCTCAGTCCTATTATTCATGTTTATTTGAAGCATACATTAATGGAGAATAGAACTCATGCAAAGACATAAAAAAAGGTAATTAAAAAATTACTTGTTCAAGCTGCTTTTCTAAAAATGTCAAATTTTTCACAATGGCAGGTACACAAATTCTTAGAAAAGTAGAAGAGAAATGTGGGTACATAACTAATCAATAGTGAGGTAGACATATCTTGTATAACTCATGCCCTTTTTATAGGAACATTTCATGAAAATATTGCATGCAAAAAATAACCTCATGAAACAAGACAGTTGCAAAGTTAGGGAACCAAATTTTAAAATGTCATTATGTATTTATATTAAAGTAAGCTTTGCATGAGACAGAGTATAATTTCTAAACTAGCTCTATTAATTGGAGAAACAATAACAATATACCTTTTACCTAGATATTGAGAAGTTTGTTTATTTTTCTAAAAGTGTGAGGATGAAAAAGCTTGCAATTAATTATATCCAGCTGTTATCTACTGAGCAATTATTCAGTATTTTCCAGTATATTATTCAGTGTCCTTTGTTACTGAAAATTATTCAAATTTTTCTCTGAAGGCAGAATGATTAACTATCCTATGGAATTTTCTGAGGTGTTTTTTTGTAAGATCCTAGATCTTTATGAATATTAAGTAGCAGATCTTCAGAGTAATCTAATGAGATGAGGCAATGTAAATGTCAATTTACACAAGGAAAACTGAGGCAGAGAGCTTATAGGTAAAATTATAAAGAATCAGCTAATTTTGAGTGATTGATTTTTGATGCCCATGCGTTTATTTTTTCATCATAGAGCTTTGTAGCTCTGTACAGGTTCAGAGCAGAACTGTCACTAAATGCATTTGTCAGACAGATGGCTCACATTTCTGCAATTTACACTGTAAGGGTTTTGTATTGTTAGCCAGAAGATAAGAAATACAGAATTAATCATCCTTTGTGACAAGCGTGATTAAAAGACGTCAGTATGTTACTGAGTGCTATCCATGACAAATGATTTACACACGCTGAACCAGTTGAAATTTGGGTTTTACAGGAAACCTTAACTGACTTTTTTCAAGTTATGGGGCTTGATTTTTCATGTTTGATATAAGTAATACATTTTAGAATTTACTAAACATATGCAAACCTGTTACAAAACATCTGAGCCTGCCTTGTATGTCTTTTGATCATGGATGTTTTCCTTCTAGGACTTTCTAAACCTCAAACACTTTCAGAAGTTTTAGACAGGGGTTACATGCTTAAATTCAATCTGGTGATAAAAAACACAAATCATTTCCTCTTCTTCCAGTACTGAAGTAATTTTCTCCAGATTTGCTCTCAGTTAAGGGCAAGACTCAGTCCTACATTTTAACAGGTACAGATGCTTTTGCTTTGCCCAAGGAAATCTAGGAGTTGAACTTTTTTCCCCTAAAATCCCTGAAAGGCTCTTAGATCATATTGTGTCTTCAAAAATCACATTTATTTTGATTAATATAGAACCATTTTAGATCATGCTGTGGTCAAATTCCTGTGTCATTGGATTCACAATATTACCATCTTTTCCAAATGACAGCAGAACAGTAGTTCCACCCTTGAATTCTTCAGGAAGGTAAGATTTTTAAAATTTTGTTTGGAAACTATATAGGGTGATTGCATGCAATAGATTAAACATATACTTTGTGTAGGATGAAAATAGATTTTATGATGTGTCAAGTCTTTTAAGTGGACAATTTAACTTCCATAAATTTGGGTCAATGTATGTATTTAGTTCGCTGAATAACATTCAGGAACAGTGACTGATTGCTATATCAGCACTGTTGGAGCTTCAGAATACCTCTGTGAATTTTCTAGATACTTGAAAAACCTTAGACATTCCCAAAATACAATATTCTTTTTTGGGTATGCAAGCATTTCCTAATGTCAGACAAAAAAGGAAGAAAAATGTTGTTTATTTATATACTTATAAATATATACTTTATGAGCTTGCTACCTAATTTAAGAGAAAGACCTAAATTGTGGACTCTCAATGTGTCATCATCTAGTAAAAGAGAGAGGACATAAACCAGGGAGTAGAGTTGTACATATTGTCTCACTGTATCTTCAGTGGGTGTGCCTTTTGCAGGTTTTAGAATAGGCTTACATCCACGATTTCACTTTTTTGGCCTAATCTGTCTTGCACTGGTTTAAAATTTTTTACTGTTTTATCTTTTTTATTCTATATATTATTTTCCTACCCTATTTTATTTTCATTAAAATTATTACCACTGAAAAATTACAAATATGTCCGTGAAATTTCTTCCTGTAACATATTTGGCACCTACAGTTTATAGACATAAAGGAATATATGGATATTAAAAGAAAGAGGTGCAAAAACTTGATTAAAAACACCCAAAGTGTCCTGTAAATAGTTTTCTTTCCTGTTAGTGACTTTATGTTCCCTGGTTTATCATATTTCCCATACACAACTCATGATAGCAGAAAAAAATGACACTGTTTACTTCCTATAACAAAGTAATAGAAAATGTGGTATATCAAAATATATTTCACACTTTTTTTAATGTGACACATTTCAACCCAAATAGAATAACTAATGACAAAGATTTTCCGGAAATTAAATATATGCACATTAACAAACTGAAAAAGCATGTTTTCATATAATAGATGTCAAAATTGCTCATGTATATGTTATATGAACTTTAATGTTTAGACATAAAACATCTTTTTGATTAATCCTGTTTTGAAAATACAGTAAAAATAAATATGGGATAAGAACCAAATATTCTTATCAAGATGGTGAACTCTCTCATAATATGCTGGCACTTGGAAGAAAAAAATTATGCAAAAAAAGAAAAATATTCTAATGTGAAATTTAGTTGTAAAGTAAATTCTACATCACATGAAATGACTGAACAACTAGCCACAAAACCTGCCAGGCCAAAAAAACATAACATTTGCTTTTTAAAGGGTCTCCTTTGAACCAGTTACAAGGAAAGATAACACTCATGCACTTCTTAATAGAAAAACAGTGAAGGAAATAAACTTTTATAAAAATTCATTAATGTTCTTCTTTACCAAGTTTGGCTGCAGAGCAAATGTGCTAGCTTTCTAAAATAGAAATGAGTATTACATGTGTCTTAACTAGTGATGATGGCAATCTATGGTATCAGGCTTATGTCTTCAGTACGGGAAATAATGTAAAACTATTATGCAAAATATTAATTCATTACAGCTCATCATCTTGGAAAAGTCAATAAAATAAATTTGCTATATGACATGTTACAGATAGACCAAATAACATAACTGATCTGTTAGTTTTACTGAATAGAGAGAATTACAATTGTTTTTGCTGCTTGTTTGGCTGAATTTTAGGAAATCAAAATGCATACACTGCTGTAGATTGAAATAAATGTGCAAAGTATTATTAGGAGAATCAATCACAAAATACTTTTTGAGACTGTTAATGAAGTAAGAACATATTCTTTCAGTATTAAGACTAGAAACATTTCTACATTTAAGGATAAAAGTAAAGGATAACAAAGTATTACATAAAGGACTTCTACATTTAAACTTTTTGTATTTCCTTGTCTACTTCAGACTAAACTGAAGTAGGTGCTCACTGTGACATGATGCTTCACAATTTTAGTTTTGATCCATTTCCACCAGCTGCAGATACACCTCACAGCTACTGGACAGGAACACTTAATAACACAGACAGAAAATTCAATTTCAAGAACATTGTTGCAGCAACAATGGCAACCAGAACAGCAAATGAGAATAGGAAATGCAATTGTTGAACATTTTCTCTCCTTCAAGAGAAAATTTGCTATTTCCTTTACTAAATCATCAACAGGTCTGTCCCATTGTTCATGGCTGTTATTTGTAACTTTTGTGTCTGTAACCTGGGAAAATGTTAAAGGACAATATTATATTTAATCTAGTGTCATATAATGAGCCTTAAGTATGAACCAAAACACTAAGCTGCAACTCCTGAAACATATGACCCAGAAAAGATAGCCAGCTGCATACTGAGGAAGATGGATACAGTGCAGAAGAGAATGTGGATTCTTTAACTACAGTGCTTTAATGAATTCAGAAGTTTGTTCTAAGAATACAGGGCAGTGTTGGCCTTATTGCTGTTGCTAACTAGAAGGGAACCACAAGCACAAGAAAAGATGGTAAACATAAAGGAGACAGAAGAAAATTCGTACACAACACCTAATGGTACAAACCCAAAAATGCACCTGTCAATTTTTAGACCATGACTGGGCCATGGGACTGTGCTTTGATGCCTTTTGTAGTGTTATTCTTTAGAGAATAAGACCCAGAGAGGGACTGTGTGTGGCAGTGAGGGGGAAAAGAATGATGTACATTTGTTATAAACTAATCATAAGGATTTTAAACAGGACAGGGAAAGGATGCAGATGTCTCTCTTTAGTATTGAAGAGAAGAAACAGCTATTTCAAAACAGGATTTGGAAAAAAAAAAAAAAAGAATATATTCAATTTAAATGAGAAAAAGGCAAAATATCTTGTTATGAGGGAGATCTTTCACATTCTCCCAGGATGAAAGTTGGGATGTCCTGGAGAGAGTGAAAAGGGTCTCTGTAATACAAGGAAAAGGAGGAGGTGAAAGTGGTCAGCACAGAAGTGATCAAGATTTGAGGAAGAGACACATGAGAGAGAAAACCTGGACAAAAAGGAGAGACCCTGCATTGTAAACTGAAACTGGATGAGATGGGAATCAGTATGTCATTGAATGTAGTAAGTACACATACAAGCTGATAACATTTTAGGGCCTGGTAGAAGCATGAAGAAGAGCAAAAGGGGTAATAAGATTAGTCAAAAACTGAAAACTGAATCAGATGAGATGCGTAAAAAGTGAGACACTTCCAGAGATATTCATCAGTGTAGCTCCCAGTACCCTTCTGGACCCCCCTTACATTTCTCTCTTCATGTAAAAGACATTGGAAATCTAATCTGTTGACTTAAATGTTTGTACATGCAACTGAATTACTAGTTTACTAACTGAAAAAAGTGAAAAGTTTCATTAGGAAAACTCCAAATGAGACCAATAGAAAATAATTTCCATTTTTATTTATTTGTACTTAATAGGAAATATAAAATTAGTCTCTTTCAACAAAAGACTTAGCTTCTCTAATATCAGTTTGTTACACTGTGAATTAAAGTTAAGGAAAAATGAAAATGAAAAATATGCAGTAGTTGGTCTTTGATTTCAAAGAAGTACTATTCGAAAATTAGGGAAATAACAAAAATTTGAATGAAGAATTTTTTTTCTCCCATATAATGCATAAATTCTAAAAGAAATGAATTTTCATCTATTTATATTAATAATAAAAGAAACTGGCTATAATAACCTCCCTACACTTTGTCCCATGAATAGAAAATACTTAGTGGAAACTTGTTTTCTGTTGAGTTAGTCCTGATTTGTTTCATAGTCTGTATTCATTATCCTGTTTTATCTCTTCCTATTTCCCATAAAGATTTAGATTCTTCCTTATAATCTTACCAGATTTTATCTTTTTCCCTCTGTTGAATTTCTCAAACATGCTCAAACAAAATTCTTTAGCATTTAAGAATTTTAACACCATGTTCATGGTAAAGAGTGTTGCTTTCATTCTCATAAAAATATAAAGTTCGACATGCTCTTAAATAGTCCCGTTAAAAGTTAGAATTCTGTTGAGCTATCATAATTTATTTTGAAAATTGTAGTATTAGTAACTGAGATGTGTGAGTTTAAAAAAATATTATTTATTCTGCAGTATTTTATAAATACAGAGGACAAAGGATTGGTCATCAATGGTGCATTTGGAGACTATCCAGTCATCCTCTGACTTCAAGTTTGAGAAGCTGTTAAATTCCCCATGCCATATCTTACAGTATTTGGTATTGAATACTAATTTCAAATAAATTACTTTTGACTCAGAAAAAAATTACTAATTAAATAAATTTCTTTTATAGTAAGATGGAGTTTACAATCTTATAAAAATGTGATATTTGGAGGCTATAAAATTCTCTTATAGAACCACTTGGCATTTGTAAAAAAGAGGAAGAAAGGTTGATGAAAAAAATTTAGGTGGAAGCTTAGTGATAGTGAAACATATTTTGGCCATCAATCTTTATTACAAATTATTAACAATTTTACTGCCTAAAGATTATTGAAGAAAAAAATTGCCAAGAAAAACATCAGAGTAACTAATACCTTTGTTTTGTAGGAGATAAATTCCCTCTAGTTTAAAGAGTTTTGCAAGTTAAGAAGACATGCTCAATGTCCAAAAAGAGAACAGTCAAAATTCAGATTCACATATGAGAATTTCTCTGTCTTTCTTAAACCTTAAGAAAGCTACAGCTGTCCTGAAAGAAATATGAATCTATGACACAGGGCGCTGTTAAATATACCTCATTCAGTTTTACTACAAGACTATGTGTGTTTGCATATATCAAGAATTTTTTTTTTTACTAGTCTGCAGTATTAAACACATTTCAGTGAAGACCCTGAGGTGAATTGCTCCAGCAGACATGGTCTGGAGCCAAAGATCACACTGCACGGAGAGTTCCTGAAGCAGCAAGACCTTGAAATTAGTGAGGAGAGAGGCAGGCATTCAAGACCCTTGAGGGGAAAACACTGAAGCCCTGAGGAGAGGCTGTTCTGACTTTGCTCAAGCCAGGACAGGAGCAAGAGCAGACACCCTGTAGCAATTAAAAAGTAGCCTCTGCTGAGCATGAGTGACCAGGAGCACTGTGAGCAGAGCAGGCAAACCGTGTGTGGTGTAGCAATTCATGTGGCAGTATGCACAGCAAGGGTGCACTCACCCACCAGCACTGGAGGTAATATTGGTGGTTACCACACCCTTGGAAGAATTACAGCAATGTTTCCCACTCAATGGCAAACCATATTCTCAGCACTCACCAAAAAAATGTGGCGACACAAATGAAGTGCCCATGAAAACATGCAGTTGTCCAGGTTACAGGAAGTGCCAGAGCCTGGTGCTAGCATGGAGCACCAGTAGAGATAACAGCTGTGTGACCAGGTGGTTAGCCTGGTCTGCCTGGTGACAGAGCTGAGAGAGTAGGTAGAAAGGTCAAAGAAGTGTCACAGACTCTAAAGATGAGATAGAGTGGTGAAACCATGGTCAGGCTCCACTGAGACAGGAGCAGACACCAGAAAAATCCTGCAATGTGAGTGTCCTGCATGCTCACCCTGCCAAGCTGAAAGGAGTAGATCAAAAGTGCTGTAGGCAGTGGCACTGGGAGAAAAGACAGGTGTTGTCTATTAACACATGGCTTTGTGGCTTTAAGGTAGATGTGATGGGGGAGGAGATAATACAGGTCTTGGAAAGTTGTGGAATGACAGACCAAGATTACAGGGACAGAACACTAGTAAGGCTCTGAGATGTACTAGTCACACTTCAAGTAGACCACGCTTAAAGTCTCATGAAGATAAGGAAGGGGTCCTGAGGTAACCAAAAGCAACAGAGAAATACCAGGAATATATCTCACAGGAATTAGGGGATGTTCCTCTAAGAAGACAACATGTCTCAGCCCTGCTGGGATAGCTGTACACTGACACATGCAGCACAGGTAACAAACAGGAGGAGCTTGGAGCCACCAGAAAATTATGACCTTGTTGACATTACTGAATCTTTGTGGGGCAAATCTCATGGCTGCAGTGCACCTATCAAATGCTACAGGCATTCAGAAGGGACAGGGATGAGAGGCTAGGTGGAGGGAGTGCCATCTACACCAAGAACCTACTGACAAAGCCTTCCTGCTCGAGCCTGCAGACCGTCACCCTGCAAGGAGACTTCAACCACCCTGACATCTGCTGGGAAAGTAGCATGGCAAGAGTAGGCAATCTAGGAGACTCCCAGAATGTGTGGAGGATAAATTCCTAAGACAGATAGTAAACATGCCAACCAGAGAGGACGCAATACTGGATCTAGTAGTCACCAATGTACAATAATGGATCTAGTGGTCCAATGTACTCAAGATTGGAGGCAGCCTGGACTGCAGTGATCATGTATCAGTAGATTTTGCAGTCCTGAGGGGTATGTATGAGGTGAAGAGTACAATAAATGTCCTGAACTTCAGCAAAGAAAAATCCCAGCTCTTCAAGGACTTAGTTAATAGGAGTACCCTGGAAACTACCCTCAGTGACAAAGAAGCAGCTAAACCACAAAAATCAGCTATACACAGGAACAAAAACTTGGAAAAGAAAGGAAGGAGACTGACACAGCTGTGAGAAAGGAACTTCTGGTCAAACTAGTGGGCAAGAAGTAAATGCACAGAGAGTGGAATAATGAACAGGCATCCTGGGAAAAGTACAAGGACTCAGCCTGGTTGTGTAAAGATGGGATCAGGAAGGACAAGGCAAATCTAGAGCAGAAATTGGCAAGGAACCCAAAGAACAACAAGAAAGATTTCTACAGGTATGTCAGTCAGAAAAAAGGTCAAAAAAGGCTAGCCAGTGAGTAAAAATGGTTGAGAAGGCTGAGGTAATCAAAAACTATTTTGCCTCATTCTTCAGTGGCAGTTTACAGAAGCTAATGTCTCTTCCCACACCTCTTACTAAGCTGACTACAAGACAAGGACTGGGGGAGATAAAGTCCTCCCATTGTGAGTAAAGATCAGGTTCATGACTACCTGATCTACCTGAAAGTTTGTCAGTCTATGGGACAAGATGAAATGCATCCCAGATAACTGAGGAAATTGGTTCATGTAGTTGAAAAGATAGGCTCCATTATATTTTAAAAGCATGACAGTCTGGTGAAGTCCAGGGTGACAGGAGGAGGGGAAACCTTGTACACATCTTCGAAAAAGGCAGAAAGCAGGACCCTGGGAACTACTGACCCATCAGCCTCACCCCTCTCTCTGGAGTGATCATGGAACAGATCCCCATAGAAGATGTACAAAGGCATACAGAGGATAGGGAGGTGATTCAGGACAGTCAGAACACTGCAATCAATTGTGAGTTTAAACATCTTTTTAAAAATAAGAAGTTATGTATCATAAAATATCGGCTATTTTAAATATTTAGTCTGCCTACTAACTTCTAAATAAACATTCTAAAAAAGTGCATTTAAATTGCATGGTCAATAAAAAATACATTAGTTACAAAGAATTGAAGTCTGGGAATGAATGTTCTACATTAGATAAACCTTTCATATTATTTTTGTCTGTATCAATTCATCCGCTAAGTCTTCTCAAAGAAACTGAATATACTGATATCTACACCATTCAATCAATGGCTTTGTGACAGAGCTATAAATACCTGAGTAGCAGGAGTGGGAAGGGAGAGACTATTTGTGGAAACTAAGGATTATGGCACATCTGCAATCACCTACGACGTCAGCATTCATACGGTAAAAATGGATGATGATAAAAAACGTACACCTGAGGGGAATACATTATCTAAAGCTAGCATAAGCGGCATAAATGTTTCATTACCATGGAAATGGTGCACAGTACATGTCAGCAGAAAAAGTCAGTTGAGACAGGCAATTTTAATTTTTATTGATAATATGATCACAGGTGTACTTTCAATCATTTCACCACTTCAGGTTTCTCATCAACTGTCACTAATAATTTCACATGACAAGCACAATGCTGTTGTGGCATTAGAAACGCAACCTGGAGTTACTTACAATGCCTGCTGACTGGCAAGCCACTGACTCTTCTGCTGGGGCAGAACTCCAGAAACCCATTTTATTTAGTACACCAGAGATCTCTCACCCTCTCCATGCTGCCCTGTGGCATTTGTGTTTTATGTAAAATGTGGCTGATGCACAATGTAAGCAAATGTTTCGGCAGTGTTCTTCAAAACAAACAGTGCCTTCTGGGTGAAGATGGGAAAGAGGCAGGACAGGATTCAGTAGGACCATGAGTGATATATATGACCACAAATCTCAGATCATTTAGGGATGCATCATTCAACTGAAAAGCAGGATAATCGCAGTCCAGAAGGCTTTCTGACTCACAGACTCTTTGTGCTTTAAATTTCAGAAAATCTCAACTGAATTTCCTGTATTGCATGCCCCACTTCAGTTCTAATAATACTGCTGTGTCTGAGGTCTAGTGGAGCCAAGAATATATGATTCAGGAAGTAGCATTCACGATTGCAAATAATTACTGTATTGTGAGAACACAAATAAAAGAAAGTGAAACTGCACCACCAATGCATTCTCAGATTCACATATTTAGATAATTAATCTTACATATGTCTGCATAGTGCTTTTCATCAGAAAATTCATATCTCCCTGCTTTGCCCTATTTGCTCACATGAGTTTTAGAATGCAGAATTCTACAAAACACTAGTAATGTGAAAAATGTTTATAGTTGTCTCATTTCAGTTTTTTTTTCGGAAATCATGCTACTATTAAGATGCATTAATAGGTTTTGAAAAGAAACAGTATGAGCAAAGTTAAAACACAGATTTTTTCTGAGTCCAATGATAAAATCTATCAAACAAGCTATTTCACCACATATATTAAAATGAAAACATCATATAGTGTTCAATTTTTACGGGATATTTCTCATATTAAATTTTTGATCATTACAACTAACTCAATCAGAACTCCATATACACAGTAATATAATGATTAATAATAATATAATATTAATATATAAAAGATTGTTCACATTAATATGAGTACGTTTTTTGCACTGAAGATGGAAGAAAATTGTTTTAAAGCAATTTTTAAGATGAAATGGGGGTTTTCTATGACAGTGACAATTAGACAATTACATAGTAATGCCATACTGGAGCCACTAATAACCAAGAACAAAAGATAACTTCTAGTGGTACAAAACGCTTTTACATGTAATATATAAAGTATATGCTTACCTTTGCCTTCCTTAGTTCCATTTATTGTTTTGTTTCATTTGTTTTGCAACTGCTTTTTTTTTAAAATATATGTCATTTCCATACTAAATTAATATGAATCTGATAATTAAAGGAAACTATCAATATAGGAATTTTAGAAATCTAGAAGGAAAATTCCCAGCTTTCCAAGTAGTTGTAACTTTTTCTCAGTAACAGATGAAATGACATCAGAGACCACCTTATTGGCATTTTCCCTTCTTAAAACATTTTACTTTAGGATGACTCTTGCAGAAATGGACTGAGTAGGACTTAAACAGTTCCATTTCAGAATATTGAAATATTTTCTTTGTACTGAAGATTATTCCCCATGAGATAAGGATGAACAGAAGGAATCTATTCTCTTCTGCTTCCTATTTGCTTAGCGCAGGTGTCAACCAAAGTATCAACACAGAGAACAGAAGGGATAAAATCTTGGCTTCTCTGATATAAATGGCAACTCTCCCATTGACTTTAACGGGTCAGGGTTTTTTAGAACTGTTTCTGGACTCACAATTGCCAGAATGTGAGACTCCACTGAAAAGTCAACTTTCTCCACTGTGTGAGATGAAGGCAGATTGGATGTACATGGTAGTCAGAGCAGAACACTGAACACTGACGCATCATGGCAAAGTTAATATGCTGTAGAGTGCAGAGCGCTTCCAAACAATAACAATGCATAATTTGCTTCTTTCGTTTGACATTGTCTCATAAATAAAAGATAGGAGGATGATGAATTATAGTTTGCAAACACTAGAGCCAAATAATCATAGATGATTGCTAATAAATGACAATGAAAACTGATTCATACAAATCAGAAGTTGTACTGCAGTAATAAATATCTAGGAGGGCACTGTACATTAATAACAATTTTATGCTGTTTATTTGAATATCAATTTATATTTGCATAGGTCTTGGCTAGAAACCATTGGGAAAATATTTCAACAGGTTGAAACAAATCAGAGTGTCAGCAACTCATTTTTCTGCTATATTTCAAATTCAAAACATTTACACTTTGCCATAATAAATTACCTTGCTTGACAAACACAGAAGACTAAGAGTTAAAATTAAATATATTGTTGCTAAAATTTAAAACCTTATTGAGATATTAATTTAAAATTGGTTTTATATCAACACTGAGAAACTCTGCCTTTTCCTTCATATTCATTACTTCCACAAAATTATTTGCCCTTTTTAGCAAGGTAATTATGGTGATACTGGTATTAGAAGTTCTGTGGAATGGTATAGTTTCTGTCAGCTGTGAAGGTTAGACTCTCTGTAGTGAATCCCATTGTCAAAGCTGCTAAAGGACGCTTTACACACACATAATTACTACAGTTGATCCAAATTCTACAGTAATTACAGTATTAGAATAAATGGGAACATGGCAGCACATCACCTAAGAATCCTCTGGCAGTACAAAGATAAGTACAATTGCTGTGCACAGCTTTGTCTAAGCCTTTTAAGGCAGTCTCCAAGATTCTACTATGCAAGTAGCAAAAGATCAGCTTTCAGACTCCTATTTTTAATTCCCAACACAATAGCTGCACATTCTGTGGCTGACTGGAGTTATTTGTGTTTGCCAGTATTTTTGAATAATGGACAGAGGTAAGGAGACAGAACACAATGCCCAAAAATTTTCCCTCCTCAGTAATTGAAGAAAAGAATTCCAGTTGATGAAGTTCAAAGCCGCTCTTACTATCTTAACATTTTTAAAAAATTTCAAAACCCTGATGACTTTTTCTTTCTCAACTCCAGCACTGCTCTTTTGAGGGACTGACCAGTTCAGTGCAATTTATGACGGGTCATGAAAAACCCTAGAGGCACACGTTCCTGTCCCCTTAAATTTGGAACTTTCTGTGTTCCCTGGAGTCTACTCCTGTAGGATGGCCAGGATGAACAAGGTTAAATCACAGACTATAAGAATATGTGTGATTCAGTTTAAATACTAGTAACTTTCCTTTTATATAGGTTGACCTAAAATTTGATATGACCTGTCACAATCAAGCCTATTAGTACCACAAGGTTTTCCAGAATCTTGAATGTTAGACTGCAAATAAAACAAACAACATTCTGCTCAGCTCCCAAAGCCCATCACCCTCGCCCCCACACCCCTTTAAAGGTATAGTTCATTTAACATTTATAATCAATGGAACTATTGTAGCAAAAAAAACCCCAACCAAACAAAAACCCTTGTGTTCCCCAGTTTAACTGCAGACCAACACAACCTGCAAAGTAAGAAAAAAAAGTCTGCACAATCAGTTATTGAATACATATATGTACATACACAGGTGGACAGACTATTTTTACCAGTAGTTATTGTGCTTAATGATAGTGTAATAATAGGTATAAAAGCAGCTAAGCAGTCAAGTATATCCCTTCTAGATGTCCTGAAAAAGATTCAGAAAACTCAACAAGTAACATGTTGACATTAAACAGATATTGTCAGATTCAGATAATTACCCAGTCTTTTTATGCTGATAGCGAACGGCCTCCCTTTCCAAGAGCTGCTGAATATTTTAGCAGTCAAAGTGCTTTAATCTTCATTTTGTAATATGTTTGAAAATACTATATATAGTATAGTATATATATAATATATGTAACGTAAATGTCTTGAGTTGCCCTTATCTCACATGGAAAAAGACTGCACTATCTCCAACAAGGATGCAAACAAAGCATCATGTCTGTGAAGCTTATAGCTTTTTTCTGGCCTAGGAAAATCCTAATCACAGATGAAAACTACTGTGCACAGCATCCTGGGAAAGTAGAGAAGGACAAAAGAGGTGACGATCTTAAAAAACAAAGAAAGTCTATTTCTCCTGTTGTAAAGTCTATTTCTCCACTTGCATCTTTCATAAAGTAGGCTCATTTTTATGATCCTTAATTATTATTATTTTTCAAGTCAAATTATGTGAAATCAATCTATGTTAAAGAAACCAAATTTCAAGGCTATACAATGGGCATACAAATTCTAAACACAGTATTTATAACTACATATTCCCATCAGTCTCTTTTCAGAAGTCTATGATACTTAATTTCCACTTTCTTGTTTTAGAAATAACCAATTTGTGTTAAAAAAAAAAACAAAAAACCCAAATAAAAACCCTTATAAAAATTACTTTTCTGAAAGTAGTAGCACTAGGAATAAAAGTATCAAACTGGTGATTATGTATTACCTATATGGCAGACTGATTATCATCACTTAAAACAACAAGATCCTCAGTCCCTAATTTATTTTCCATTAAGCAGCAATAGAGAAAATGGCTAAAGATTTTTCAAGATATAAAGTGACACATAAGATTCAACAACGAGCTAAAACTGCTGCAAAATAGAGTATATGAAATCCAAAAATAAACACTATAAGCACCAGGGACTGTCTTAATACAGGAAATTCAACACATATGATCCAAGATTTGTATTTCCACCTTCCTGAAGACCAAGGAAACCATGTTCTAATGCATCTTGTTTGCAAAATACACCACAGATACCACACACCATGGAAAAGTTAACTATTCTGTAGAACCTTCATTGCAAAAGAGAGTGCAGTAATTCCATAGTGTTTAATAACATATAATTTTATATTGAGGAACAAAAAAATCTAGCCATTGTGCCATTACCGGGAAATTTTAAGAGTGCAGATAGCATCTTTACCAGATTTATCAGTTTTAAAAAAGAAGACCAAAGAGCAAGGCGAGAATGTAGGGACATTAATGGTGTCACAGTTCCAGGATTCTAGGTGAAAACAGGACTTTCAGATTTAATTATAATTTTCACGTAGACTATGTCCATAGTGATATTTAAATCTATTATTCTTTACAAAAGCAATAAAAAGACATTTGGCATATGAGGAAGGTCAAAAGAGTACTACCTATACAGACACAAACAATTACAAAGTCCTTACAATCCCTTTGCCATGGATTGTGTTGGCTTTGTTTTCATTTACAGAATTATTTTACTTTCCTTTAGAAAGAATGTTAAAAAATAATGTTAGTCTTTAGTGTTGCCTTGTACCATGATTTAAAGAATACTCGTACATACCTCAGTCCTATAAATTATTAGCTGAAACACATTATTTTCACATATACACATGCACCCATATACGGGGCATCCAAGGCTACCGTGATTTACTGCTCAGTCAGTATCTGAATTCATGTAAAAAGTATGCAGAGCAGAGCCAGAAAGATTTTCAATGAGCTTAGTAACAAAGTACAGTACATATCCAATAGGGAGAGAATGAACCATAAATCTCATAATGTCTACTTGTGTTAGTTATGAAAGTAATTTTCTCATGCTGTCCTGATCAGAAACATAAAGGCAAACTAAATGAAAGCTTCTGGAAAGAAAAAGCTTCATGTTCACTTCATTGAACAGTCAGTGGGAAATCACAACTGCACAACATCTGTTTCAACCCTGCAAATAAAATTAATTTAAATTAAGTACATAAATAACTTGCTATGCACATATCAACGTAATCAATAAGCAGCAGACTCCTAATCACAACTGCCATTAAGATTTGTAGTGAAAGATAAGAATAAAGAGATAATTGCAATCAGAAAACATGCTGAGTGGAAATAAATTACAGTGAATTTTAAACAGCGTTAAAGAAATGTTCAGAGGAAGTTTACTGCAGCATATGAAAAGCCCCAAAATATGAGGCCAAACTATATCTTCCTTTCCTTGTCCCTCATCACTTCTCTTTTAAACGTGTGAAACTCAGTTCCTTTTCCCTTGCTGAATTTGTTTATTGCTTGAGACAAATATAGACTAAACCTACCATAAGTTTCGGATAGATTATCTGAAAGAGATAGCCATCTCTAAAGATGCATCATTCTTTTTTATATACCACACTACCTTGTAGTTCTTTCCTAGATTATGTGTTGTCCAACTTTCCAAACTATCTTTTCTTGCACACAACTTCCCTATTCACTCTTTTGCTCTAAAATTGTTTATGAAAGAGCTCTCTGCACTCATTAAAAACATCCTTGTTGCTTGGCTTTATGGTCTTTTACAGCAAAAGTCCACAGTATTGACTCCCTTTAGGTTTGGATACTCCTTTTTCTATTTCTTCTTCCCATACACCTCTCAGATTTACCCTTCTTGCCTTTAACTGGAATGGTTAACATATGCTCTTACCCTTCCCCAAAGTCACTTTTCCCTTCCTATTCTCCTCTTATTTCTTTCATTTCTATGAAGGAATAGGGATTTGTGATATTCATAAAGGGTATTCTGAGAAGAAAATCATATGTGTGAAAAAAGAAACTTCCTCAGATTTCAGGAGATGCAATAATATTCCTGATTGCTAGTTTTCCCTGCCTTCCTCCTGTTCCGTACCCAGATTTCATCTTGGCTGAGTAAATAAATTGCAACTTCTCTTTTTCCCCTATCAGTCTCCTAAATTAGTGCTGATCTTCTTCTCTCTTTGACCTTCTATCTTCTTCCTGCATTAGCTAATGCTTTGTTTCTTCTGTACTAGCCCTCATATTTCTCTGTTCCACCAAATTATAATCCACATCTTTAGTTTTCTGCATCTCAAATTTTACTGGTATTATTCAATACACTTTTTTTTCCTAATGGTTCTTTAATTTCTTCTCTACTCTGTCCTTCATTAGGACAGTAGTTGAGGGTAACAGAGGAAAAGCAATGATGAAAATGAACCTTTGCCTATGGTCACCCTTTATTAACAAGGAAAGTAACCTTTCTTCCCAGCCCAGGCCAAATTCAGGTTTCCTCAATTTTCTCTCCTTGTGTAACTGCAAAACAGGTAGACAATTTTAAGTATATAACTTATTCAGAAAAGCATATATCTCAATACTAATGTAATGATACATATATAAATTTTAATATTTTAATTAAACATATAGATTTAATATAAAAGTAAATATATATATGTAGTCTTTGCCCAGTTGAATATTTTCCCAAAATGATAGGGCTTATGGAAATAGTAAACCTTCATTTCTACGAAGTAATTTTGCTCTCCAGAGGTTCCCTCAAATGTCAACATCGTGCTCTTTATGCACCCTAAAGTTTTAAAGTAATTCAGGGAATTCCGATTCCAGGAGAAAACAGGACAGGTTCCTCTAATGATTTCTGCTTGAAAAGATAGTGACTTGTGACATAAACAATTGGGGTGAAATTCTTCCCTTGATGACTTATCACTTAGGGATGCTAATGACTTCAGTAGAAAAGATGGTTGAGCATCCTAGGGTACAATTTGCTTCCTACTGTTTTTGTGCTTACTGAGATTGAAGATTACTCTAGGGAAGATACTGTATGTGAAGCAGAGAAACCAATTATGTCTGAAAAAGATGTTGATGGATAAAGAACAAATAAGGAAAGAATTGCATGGATATACAAATAAAGAGCTTAAGCTAATGTAAATATATACATACATGGTTCAACAGTATAAAAACTACGGCATGTATGCTAGAACCCATCCATATGCTGTCATTACCAATGGCATCTGCTAGAAATTTTAATGCTCCCAGCAGCTTGATATGAGTTGTGAAACTGAGTCAAGAAGTGTGAGACAGAGGTAATGAAGAGAAAGAAATATTTTTAGCAGAGTGAATACATTACCACTGTCTTGATACTAAGGTATGGCCCCTAAATATCACATGGTGCAAACTAACAACTTTCACTACATGACATTGGGGCATAGAAATTATGGAGATATTTTGATATAACTTTTCCTCACAGAAAAAAATTGTATTGGAAATTAGTAAAAATTTATTAAGTAAATTCCCTCACTGATTTCTGTCAATGTAAAAGTATTTCTAAATTGCACTCACAGAACTTCCCAAAGCAAATGCATAAATGAAGACCTGCTACACACATTTAACAGCTATAGATGGATTCTGTGCCTGCTAAAATATTTCATAATAGCAAAAACTCAAACACATTGTAGTTACTAATTAAAAAAAAAAAAAATTAAAATCAGCTGCCTAACCCCCTCCTCTCTGCAACCAACAGCAAAAGATCCCACAAAGTGGGAGGCATTCTCAGCCCACTGAGAAACAAGTGTATTCCAAAGTTCCTATTCTATTCTGACTCATTACAACTACATATATATAAAGAAACCTATAGGTTACCTCACAATTGAAAAGAACAAGAACACAGAGAGTGAGGCAGAGAATGGCACAACATGTAAAATTTGAATATCACAGTTATTTCCGTCGTTACATCACCTGAGATAAATATAAACCCTTACTCAGTATACTTCATGAGAGTAGATGTGACTTCATTGAAATTTTGTATTAAACTAAAAGGCAAGACATATACTGCTAAATTCTTATTTCTGTTGGTCAAACTAAATATTTTCATCAATTCCTATGTTCAGAGTTTGCTGGTAAGCCTTCAACATTTTTATTTCAAATGATTTATTTATTTTTTAAAATAGTGGTACAAGGTGATATGCATGAATGTAATGCACAAAAATATGCTATATATACACACAAAACCACATATATATATACACATATTATACATACATAACATGCCAAAATATGTAACAAACCTAATGGGGAATTTTAGCTCTCTTTTAGCTTTATTTTATCTTAGTTAACCTTAAATGACTGGGAAATGATAATAAATTATAATAATTCACAACTTTTTCTCATTATCAGTATCTTGATTCCAACCTCTGCCAAGAACTATCCCACAAATGATTTGTTAAAGAAATTGTTTGCAATTTCAATCATTCACTAAGTGAGAATTGTGTTAAAAGGAAAGAGGTTTCTCCAGAAGTCCCAAAGCACGTTCCATTGGCAGCACCAGGAGAGAGAGGTTTTGCTGTGTGGAATTGAAATTGTACATTAAGGAAGTATGCGTGAAAAATCTGTAATAGGTAACCAGGAGGTTATAAATACTTATGACTTGTCATGAGGTAATAAATATTTAGGACAGAAATATCATAGACAACATGCCTCTCTCGTCAATGAGTAAAATCTGGCCTACAAAGGGAACTCCTCTCTTTATGAACACTATGTAATCTCTCTATGCTAACATACATATATGTATTGTGACATATAGATGCCCTAAATAGTACCTTTTAGAACATACGTAAACCATTATTAGCATGTGAAGGAGAGTCTTTACAGACAGGTGGGTCAGCCCTTAGCAGGGGCCATTCACAGTGTATGCCCTTCTGGTTTGACACTACAGTAATGCTGCAAGTAACCTCCTGCTGCTGCTCCCTCGTAAGAAGAGTCAGAGAAATCAAGTTTTTGCATAAGTGTATGTTTTTTCCCACTGTGTATGTCAGTAAGCACAAAACCTTAGTACCTGTGCAGGTGCTCAGGTGCTAGAAGCAAGGGGTTACAGGGAAGAATAGAAGAGTCCACATAGCAGCAGGTATTCCAGTGTGTGAGAGACCAATCCTGGAGTAGGGAAAAAGACTGAGGGGTAAGAAGCTACAGAGAGGAACTCATGTACTAACTGGAGCATCCATTTCCCATCCCTCACTTGGGGGACATTAGGTAGAGGAAATTAGGTTGAGCCTGGGAAGAAGAAAGGAGTGTGGGGGAAGGTTTTTTTACCTTTGTTGTTTTTTTAATGAACTATTGGTTATATTAATTTTCCCCAAATTTTTAGTCTGTGCCGCCCTTGAAGGTAATTGGTAAGTGGCCTCCCTGTCCTTGTCCCAGCCCACAAGTTTTTCCACTACGTTTTTTCCCTTACTCTGTTGAAAGGAAGAAGTGAGAGTGGCTGGGTGTTAGGCTAGCACACTATATGGATCTCATCAAGATATCTCCTGTAAGAAATAACCTGTCTCAGAACTGGGATAGCTTTTAAGTGTCAGCTGCCCACCAAATCTCACTAACTCTTAACCAGAGAGACACTTGGAAGTTTTGGTACTTCACTTGACTGAAGGCACTTTTTAAATTGTTACTGATAGAGGACTTCCAAAACTCAAAGTAGGTTGGGGTCTTGTGTACAGAACACAACTTTGTTTTTACTTTTGATGGAAAGCTTGTGGAAAGCCTGCAGAACAACCATGAATGCAATAGACATATAATGTATCTTTACATTGCTTTTTAAAATTAAAAACTAATTAGTGTTTCATTTTTACTATAGACAATTACTTTACTATTAACTTTTTATGGGCTTTCTACTCCAGAAATAAGAAGTGTTTACAAAAATAATAAAAAAGAACCAACCAAACAACGAAAAATCTCCCAAAACAACATGAAACCTAATTCTATCGACCAACATACTTTTTACTAATGAAATCTATTCTGCAAAACAAAAGCATAAACAATTAAAACCAAGAGAAAAACTACACTGAATCATCCTTTATTTGTGCTTAATTTTTAATACCATGGTTAATGCCAAATAATTCAAATGAGTGGATTCTAAGGGTAATTTGTCCCACAGCATGGTGCATTTTAAACCAAAAACTGGAGTTTTGAAAAACACATAGGACAATATAGTCATGTACAGATGTTTAAATACAGTTACCCCTTTAGCAGTATTACACCTTTTATAGTAATTCTACTAAATACTTTGTAGAATTTCTATACTGCCCTTAAAATATGTTTTTTAAGGTTGTTGACATAGGCTCTGTCATATGAAATGATAAGCTACTATAGATATGATTGAATTTTAGTTATCTCTTTTAGAAATGGAAATCTGAATAATCAGTCCTCTGTATTGTGAAAACTTACAGCATGAAATTACAACTCACTTCTTGCAGGAAGGGTTGGATGTGCATCTGTATTAAACACAACATTATACCTTGACAGATTTTATTTAGTTGCTTCTTTGGTCCCTGATAATACAAATTGTAAACCCTCTGCAAATAATATTGCATATATGTTCAGAAAATACGAATGATAGTCTAAGATCTATTTATGAATACTCTCTTAAATAGAGCTACGTTCTGAGAGAAATAGTCAAACTTTCAGTGCATTCCAAAGATCTACAATTGCATTCACTTGCATATGATCATGTAAGAAACAGCAGAGCCCCAAAAATTTTTAATGAAATATATCCATTACTTTAATTTTTCTGTAGACATAACTAAATAGTGTTTGTAAATGTGCACTGCTTTGGATTTCCAGAAGGTTAAAATCACTGGGATGGGCCACTCACATCAAGTCACTAGGAAAATCGGTTTGACGTGGTTATTCATTGCTACTTCAATTCTTATCAGCACTATGAACACGGAATATAAAATCCTAGAAACATATTCCTAGGTGCATCTTTTTTCTGTGTACATTATTCAGTGCCAGAAAAATAAAGAAGTGGAATGGATGAGGTACAAGAGTAAAATACCAGCTTCCATGTGAAAGAAGAAAATGTAAGTAGGGGAAATGCAAATTCAAATGAACTTTATTGACAGTATCTCAGTCACACCTTGGAAGTATGTTTTTTCAGTTCTAGTGATGATAACTGCAGTGTAATCCTGGAGTCATTAATCCTGGAATATTGCTCTTCTGGCAAGAAATGTAAAAATTTACGTTACCTGGAATATTAAAGACTTTTATCATCTGCTGATAAAAATCCTAGGTGTCCTGGTGGATAGTAAGCTAAACCTGAAGCCACAGTGCACCCTTGCAGACACAATGGGAAACTGTCCCAGATAGCATCACAAGAGTACAGACATCATATTAAGGGATGTGATAATGATGCTTTACTAAGCACTTTCTGGAACTGCAGAGTGGCCAAGACAATGGGCAAAACCTGAAAATTTTGAAGTTCCACCTGAACATAAGGTGGATATTTTTCTTGTGAACACAGTCAGCAACTGGCAGAGGTTGTTGAGAGAGGGTATGTGGCCTCCATTCTCAGAGGTATTAAAACCTATCCAGAACACATCCTGAGCAACTTGTTTTAACTATCCCTGTTCTGAGGAGGGAGTTGCAGCAGGTGATATCCAAAGTGCCAACCAGCCTCAGACACCCTATGCTTCTTCTTGTATGCATGCCCATACATTCTAGAAAAATAGCCAGAACAAGACAAATATGCAGTCTTTCTCTCTGACACTGACTGAATTCCTTTTACTAAAGTGTAAAATTACCATGTATGCCTATAAAACTGCAGTAAAATAAATAAATAACTACCCTGAATTTTGGGCTGTATTAAATAGAAGTAGATTAATCTCAAAAATTTTCCAAGATAGACATCTAATATTTTAAATATTCTTCAAGTCAAAGCTGGGAAGTACTGCAACTAATTCCACTTTTAAAATGTTGCAAAATTGATTGTGTAAAAACATTGATCATAGAGAAAATGCATTTTGAATTTAAAGGAAATGGAGAACCAACCTCTGCAATCCTGTACCATGAACAAAAACAAAGTATTGGTGTTATTTTGTGTATTTAATCTTCCACCAGCTTCAAGCTATCAAATACTTTTTAATTATAACCTCTGGGTTCTTTTATAGTCTGCTTTTCAATTAGTAAGAATGCAAACAAACAAGGATTCAATTTGCTTCTGTTCTGCTGCAAATGTATATTTCCTGCTACTCTTCCCACAGTGCTTGATTCTGTTTCTCAGTGAATTGTAGACTTGCAGTATTACATCCTCACCTATGATCTAATAGTTACTTTTTGTGTTCTGATTGACTGACAGTGCATGCAATGACCTTCAGATAGAAAAAACACTTTTTAAAAATAATAATTAATTCAACGCAATTTGCCATGCCTAACTCAATTTCATTTAGTTCATATATACTTGAAAATCCTTTCCAGTGTTAATGATACTATCTGTCTTAGTGCACTCATTGACAATGAGAACCATGGCAAGCTTCGTGGATCTACTTTCACAGAGTCCAGGTGGAATGGTGAAATGTATTTAACGGAAAGGGAAAAAAAAAAGCTTGCATTTATTTTCCAGACTTTCCATCTCCATAAAAATTACTGAAATCAGTTGATTTATTGAAGATCCTTAAATTAAATCATACCCATAAAATGACACCCAATAATTTTCTATGTTTTATCTAGGTTAGGTTCATAAAAAAAGTTAAGAAATTTTGAAAAAATGTTATTCCAGTTTTGATGCTGTTTTCCTGAACCACTTTTCTAGCCAGTTCTAATAATGAAAGTAAGAAATTTCTTTATGTATGAAACTAACTTTAATTATAAACTGTAATTAAATTTCAAATGCTTAAGCTTGAAAAAAGTATAATTCAAAGTTATTTATTTATATTGACAATTAGTGTAGTTGTGTTTGCAAATAAATATAAGAACTACAAGAAAATCTTGTAATTTCTTAAAAAATTCAGCACAGCTACTTGATTTTGTTTGATGTTTTTTCTAAAACAGTTCACAAGAAACAAAAACCCAAATCCATTCCGTAAGTAAAAAGCAAAGCACATATCTGTAAAGAACAGTAGTACTATTTACACTTTAGCCGGAATACCCAAATTTTTTAAGGGAGCATTCTTTTCAATAGCATGACATTTTCAAAATAGAAGGAAAAATATGAAGACATGCCATAATAAATAAGATATTCAAGTTTATATCTTTTTAGCTTCTCACTTAAACAAAATGTGTGGAGTATAAAACACTTCAAACCTGTCACTTTATTAACATGAACTCCATCCAACAGCTGAGCTGGGGGAGGTCTAAATTTTTCACCCAGAGGGTGGTTGGGCACTGGTAGCGGATCCCCAGGGAAGTGCTCACAGCACCAGCCTGACAGAGTTCAAGAGGTGTTTGAACAATGCTCTCAGGCACAGAGTGTGACTCTTTGGAATCCTGTGTTGGGCCAGGAGTTGGACTCAAGATCCTGATGAGTCCCTTCCAACACACTGTATTCTGTAATTTTACAACGCAGTTCGCTGTGATGTAAACTTCAAGGGACAATCTTCCAGTGCCAGGGAATTTTATTGATCACTTTCTTCTTGAAAATAAGCCCATACCAGGATATATTTCTACTGCTATTTTTGCCTGGTAGTATCCAATAGCAAAGAATTCATCAGGCTGGAACTATATAATGCTATGTAAAGTAACGCATTTTACAAGTTACTGATAATTGTTTGCATCCTGTCTAGCACAAATTTATTCATATTCCACATCTTTGATCTCAGATTTACTGGATTACATGGCTTTTCAATTAACACTTTGCTGCAGCAGCAAAGTTTATGAGACAAATCAAATAGCTTAAAGTAAAAATTTTGATCACTTAAACCTAAGTTGGAACTTTGGTTTACTTCATTTTGAAGATGCCTATAAATGCAAAGGAGAGAAATATGAAAAAACATCATATCATCTCTGACTCCTCTGTTCCAAATATGCAGAGATTTGAAGCATATGAGAATAGAATGTAAATTTTATGTTGCACAAAAAGCCATAGCTAGGCACATAACCAGGGAGGGAGATCCATAATATTGCTATGCAGATATAAAATACTTGCGTCCGGTATTCCTCAGTTTTGGTTGGCAAGGAAGGTAAAAAATGAGACACTAAGATTCTTTGTTATATCATGCTAGGGAGAGAACACATGAAAATTTTGTTGCAAATATTAACATGGTTGTCTGTCCTGGGTTGGCCCAAGGGATGTCAATCTTGGAAGTGACCTATGCTGCAGGAAGTAGTACAACTTCCTTCCTGAAAGAGAGCCAATAACCAGGTAGATTTAAGGATTGATATGTAGGTAAACCAATTGAAAGTTGATCCACCTTCGAGGACAAAAATAATATATAAGCAGAGACCTTCTGAGCCTCTTCCTCTTTTACTTGCTGCTGCTCAGAGAGAAGTATCTCCCTGCTTCTCTCCCTGGTAAGGCTGGGCTCCCCCTCCCCCAGGGTCGGGGGGAAGGGAGGTTTGGAGTGGCCGTGCAGCTGCAGCTGGACATGGGAGAGGAACCGGCCTGGGCTCTGGGCAGATACAGTTCAGCTGGGCCGACATGTCAGCTACAGTGGGCAGCGTCGGGCCCTCCTGTTCCAGGCCCTGCTCTCCAGGCCCCAGCAGGCTGAGCCAGCTTCACAGAGCCAGGCACAGAGACTCTGAGAGCTTCTGCCACTTGGCTCAGAGTTTTCAAACAGCCCGACAGAGACTGCGTGATCATCACCATGCCGGAGAGAGAAAGAGAGGGAGATTAACTTTCTCTGCCTGGACTAAACTTGCAGACACCCATCCTTCCTTGCACGGAGAGAGGAACATCTACATAAATACAACATAGAGACTCTAAGGCAGTAAAGAAGCAGAACTAATACCTAGATTGAGGTGTACGTGAAGTGCTTTGATAGTGAAGCTGAAAATTCTTTTGTAGTCCCCATGGTTGGGGACTGAGCTAATAAATTCCATGTAATATATGAAGAAATAGTCCAAAGAGGGGATGTGAGGTTCTAATTGCAGTCAGTGAACCAAAACACCTGGGTAAAGACAAGTAAGTGTTGAAATAAGTGCAGCCTGATGAGAAACTTGAACCAAGAGAGAGGAGAGGCTGTGACCCAGAGCCCTGGTCCCAGGGGATGCCAGAGAACTTGTGTTGTCAGGAGAACCTGCATTGCTAAACACATAAGAAGGGATTTTCTTTGTTGATACAATTGAACTGTGCATCCTTAAAAAGGTACCCCATGGACTGTTCATAACCCACCATAGTGGCTGTGGGAAGGCTACTGGGGTGGCAGGGTTCCACCACAAGCTGATCTTTCCTCCTGGGCAGCGGCTGGTGGTGAGGCCGAAGAACCATAAAAAGTGTATTTTCTTACAGAGAATCCGTGGTATAAGCAAAAGAGACTTCTCTCCCTAAATGGACTGAGACAAATACTATTTCAGAGGTGGTAAAATGACTGGAAGTCAAAGTGTTGTCTTTTTATGTGTTGTCAGGGAGAATGAAATGAAGAGGTGGGGGAAGGAGGGGTGGTCTGAGGAGTTTGTTCTGGTTTTTCTTGGTTTTTTTCTTTGTCTTAGGTTTATTAATAAACTTTCTTTATATAGTTTGAGCCTGCTTTGCCTATTCCTAATCCTCATCTCACAGCAAACATCAGGTAAATTTTGGTAAATGTGCTGGCATTTGGCCAGAACCTCGAATAGGTGAACTGAAAACCACTCTAGTGTCTTACAAGTTTAGACAGAATAAAGTATCAAATGGCTGATGTGTAGATTATCATTTCAGACCCAAGAAGAGGTAGTTACTTGTAGTAAGGGACAACAAAAAGAAAAACGTTACCAAATAACTTTTGTATCAGAACAGTACAGTCTGCAACTATATTACAGGTGTCTTCAATATTAATTATACTAATTCTTAACCATGGAAGCTCAATATAACATTCACATAACCCTTTTTTCATCTGAAACCTCAATATAAGGTGTGAACATCCTTTAAGTCTTGGAACTTCTACCCACACTTAACTCTTAACACTGACTAATCACACAAATATTTTACCTGTGAAAAGGGATGATAAGCAAATATGCAAGGAATCATTTATTAGTGAGAAACGCTAATGTTGTCTCTGAATTCTTTTATGCTCCTTGAACTGAGCTAAGATTAGTATTTTTGCCATCAGTTCATTTTTTTTCTTTTTTATTTTTTTGTTACTTACCAGGAAACCAGGTCCTGGGACGTGATCAATCTGTTTGAGCAGAGCATTGTGTCCACAGAGCTCATCCACGTCTCCCTTCACAGGAGGATGCAACATGTGCATGGTGCCTTCATCACCTTGGCAGCCTATTTTAGTCTGCTTCTACATCAGGAGGCTGTCTGTGCTCAGCACTGATAACAAAGCCCTATCGCTTCTCAGAGTGACAGGGCACAGTGACATATCAACACTGGAAGTTAAGTGAAGAGCCCCTTCTAATTTAACTGCTAATCTGCTGAAGCTGTGTTCAAACCTAGCACAATTGTTTTCAATTAAAACTTTCTTGTAACTAGAAAAAAAAGTTTGGTTTGTGTCTTTGCCTTTTTGGGTTGCAGTCAAGTCAGAAAGGAGCTGAAAAGCTAGGAAACAGAGTGGAGTGTTTTTTTCACACTGCTAAATGTCAGATGTTTGTTTTTCAGATGGAAATTGCACAGAATACTCTTTCTGGGAGCTGTTTTGTACAAAACTTAGGGAAGGTTTGTTGTTAAAATGAGAATTTTTCTCTAGAGTAAGATACAGAATTATTAACATATATTGGCAAAAATTCCATTACTCAGTGTTAATTTAAAGCTTGTATCTAGAATTACTAACAGTAGAATGAGAAAATACAAATTGTAGTGCATTTGGGGCTTTGAGCAACAAAAGCAACTATTTCAGTAAATTTTTAAGGCAATACTGGCAAGTAATCAGTCTCTGCTCCTAAGTGTTTTCTTTAGCAGTCACTGCTGTCTCAACAAACTAACCTACAGCATTAGGATTTTAGACAATTAGCAAAAGGAGACGGTACTTCAAAGGATAAAAAGCTGGTATTGCTTGGATGAGAATAATGTTGATTATACACCAATGTTTTGACTGTTGCTATGTAATCACTTACCCTAAGGAAATGGGGTAAAAACCCTTTTTTGGGTCTCATGCTCTAAAAATGAGGAGCTACACAAAAAATTGAGAGGGAGCGTGACTGGGACAGGAGACAGGAAATGATCAAAGGGATATTCCAAACCCTGGAACTTCAGGCCCAGCACGTAAAGGAGGAAATTTGGCTGGAAGGGAACAATCACTGCCCAGGGATAGGCATCAATAAGCAGTATTATGCATCATTTGTTTCTCTTGTGTTTTGTTACTCTCTCTTCCTCTCCTTATCATTCCTGCTATTATTACTGTTATTTTTATTATGATTATTTTATTTTTATTTTGTTATGATTGTTGTTAATACCATCATTTTTAGTGCTATTGTATATTTTTATTGAAATTACTATTTATTGCTATTATTTTTTTTTTTTCAAATATTAATTTGCTCTTTTCCCAGATCAGGAGGTTTACCTTTTCTTTCTGATTCTCCTCTCTACTATGGGTGATTGTGGTAGTGGGAGTGAGTGTAGTTGCATAGTGCTTAATTTCCAGTTGGGGTTAAACCATGACACAGTTTTAGAGAACATTTAAAGCAAAATCCACATGAATATGTAGAAAATTTCTGAATTAACATTTTCCTTTGGAAAGACAGCAAGTTTGCTGGCAATTTGTCTCTTGAATAACGAAGAGTTTATTTTTTTCTTTTCTTTTTCAAATAGCTTTTACTTTTCTTCATTCCCATCAACACATGGAAAGTTGTTTCAGTGGGTTGGCTACATATCAAAATACTGTCTTCTATGTCATCACATGAGTCAGCCTGCCATTACTTGATTGATCAAAACTTGGCCTATGCAAAATAAAACATATGGCCTATATCCCAAAAAAATTATGTGGATAAATATAAAATTAAAACTAATGGCAACTAGTACTAGAAGTTTGGTTTCTTTCCCTTCTTTTTCTTTTTTTTTCTTTTTTTAGTTTTAGATTCAGGCGACTGAAATGCACATAAAAATGTAAATATTTTGAATTTCATAGTTATGCATTGTTATGTTGCTTTGATTCCTAACAAACAGGATAATCCCTACAATGTTTAAAAACCAAAGACAGGTAAAAAGAGGCTAGACAAAGATGTATATTTATATTTAAAAGCTAACCTAATGCAAAAAATCTCAAGCTCTTAAAACAGCTAAGTAGCTATAACGGCATGTGCAGCATACTGTGTATTTTTTCCTCTCAAAATATTTTTTCCTCTTACTTACGTCCAATTTTAAAATACAGAAGTAAAATTTATGCAGTTAGTATTTCATGAATTATTTAGAACTCTCTTTCTAATATTCTATGCTAATCCGAATAATATACTTTCCTTTCCTTGAAATTGTTTGAATATGTAAATTCATCATTCTTAGCAACAACCTACAATAAAGTTTCATTAATGAGTTATTTGCCCCAACTTTTCAGATAGAATTAGCATAGAATTGAGCTGAGGCTGCCA
The DNA here is from genome assembly GCA_034509425.1 of Eopsaltria australis. Lineage (NCBI taxonomy): Eukaryota > Metazoa > Chordata > Aves > Passeriformes > Petroicidae > Eopsaltria > Eopsaltria australis. The sequence goes on from JAVTVJ010004149.1 coordinate 53,873, forward strand.
CTCCTTGAATAATATTTTCATTGTGTATCTTTGTTCTTGAGGGAAGTTTTATCAGGAAAGTGTCAAATTCTTTGCTCAGCAAAATAAGCTGCTCCAAATTTCTTAAATCAGTTTTAATCTGTTCTTTGGAAGGAAATTTATCTTAACTATTTTCCTGTACACCAGAAAAAATGCAGTGTTTTATGTTTAGGATTATGTCAGCAAGGAAATTGTGATCATATGTCCACATGGACCTTCATAAACACTATTATATATGGTTCTGGCCCCTGGACCCTACAAAATAATTCTCCTTCCTTTCCTCCCAAGCTGTTTTTGAATATTCCTTTGTTTTCTTAGAAAATTAATACAAGCTGCTTTTTTTGTAGTTTTTTGAAGTGGCTGAGATGTCTACTATTTATTAACTATAAATACTATATTTCTGTGTACAAACATATATGCATGCATGCATAACAGTATAAATTAGGGATATTTCTTTTAAATATTTTGGGTTAACTTTGTACATGTCAGTCATGTCTATGTGATAATTTTATAGGGGATGACAAGGGAAAGAAATATCCTAAACTGCAAAATGTGTTGGTCAAAGTAGAGGCTGTACAAATCACACTTGAAATTTAAACAGATTCACCAGATCCTCTGTGTTCTCAGAAGAGGAAATCCTTTGCAATATGTAGTAAAAGTCCTTAAGTGTTCTAACACAGAAATATTTTATTCAGGTGTAGAAAGAGGTGATAGGGCAGTAGCAGATGAATTCATTGGTGGCCTTACCAATATATCCTGTGTGCAATATTTTTTTAAATCTGTGTTGCATAGTGATGAGGACAACACTACTGTAAAAGTACCCATAACTGTTGTGTGTCAGCAACTGTCCTTCAGCTGTTTTCCCATGAGCCAGTCAAATTGCCATTGGGGCTAAGTCTCACTGAGCTGTAGAAAGAACAAACCATGCTGATCAATGTTGTATCTCTACCTAATATTTTGTCCTTTCTATGTGATGTTAATCTGAATGTGATGTGAATCTGTTTTTAGACAGTCACAGAGCCCTCTCACTTGGTCTTAGCCATAAAAGGCCCAGTATGTGAATTGTATCTCGGAAGCTGCCTACATTTCATCATCTATCATAGTTTCTATAGTCCAGGAGGGGTAAATTTCTGTGAAAATTTCTAATGACCAGCTGCAGGATTGGCTTCCTAAAAGGGAGTCTAGTTTTTGCTTTTGGTTGCTCAGTGTTAAATGACAGTTTGCAGATGATGTAAAACTGAATCTTTTCTATATTTAGAAAGGTACAAGTCTGCTTAGTGAAACATAAGTCTCAGATAGTAATTGAGTTTTCCATAATGTGTTATGAGCAAGCAAAGTGAAATTGTCTGCATCCACAGTACTCTGCTGTTTGTATTACAATTATTAACACTATTTCTAAAGAATGAGCTGCAGATATTCACAAATATGTAAAGCATGAAGGTGGTGTCTCAAGGGTAAAATCAGTAAGCTCTCTGCAAATGAGGCGCTCAGATATTTCATCAAGAGTTATGACCTTTTTCAGTGTGCAGTTCTCTACAAATAAAAGCACAGACAATTTCACATAATTCAAAATCTCTGTAGTAAGTCAGAAAAAAGTGTGAATGGGCAAAAATGAGTTAAATTATAAGCATATAAACAAAAGAAGATTAGAAATTACTAAAAGCCTAATGACCTCTCATGACAACTATCAAATAAATAGCATTTTAGAAATAACATCACAAATGAACATTTATTGCATGCTTTTAAAAACTATGTACTACAATTTAAAAGCAAAAAAAACCCCAAATAAACAAATACACAACAACAGATCTTTAAAGGGTTGGGGGCAGAGGATAGAAATCACCCTGCAAAATGTTTTTTATTTTGGGAGATAAAAGCATCAGGGTCTTGTTGATTGTACCGTCTTACATAACTGACAAATGTAGGTTTTTTTAAACCATAAAGCCTCCAGCAAGGTGGTACAGCAGATAAAGATCTAACCATTCATATGGGATAATACAGTTTAAGTCTTAAAACTTGTGATCCTCTATAAAATGTGTAGATGCCTCAGCTCCTTCTCAGAATCTTAAAAAAGTTACATGGCTAAGAGGCCTATTCTCTATAGAGGATATCAGATTAAAACCTTGTACCAGGAGTATATTCATGTAAGACAGAGAGTGATAGAATGTCTAGACCTTTAATTATTGAATCCTGTTTGACGTACATAAATCTATCTCCCTTCAAAATGCTGGCCTAATGGCCAACTGCATAGCCGTTGTATTTTGAATGATAATGACCCATGGAATTCTCTTTCTTCTCATACTGCTTGAGAAAAAGATAAAAACTGTTTGCCTGGAGCTCTGCTCCTTTCTTAACCACTCTCCGTGTACTCGCAACAGCCCCTGTGCAAATCTTAGCATCATCATTTGTTCTACTGAACTACATTTGGAAGCTATCCCCAACAGTATTTTGAAGTAAAACTTTTTTAGTATGTGACTTCACAGACTCGAGGTTATTTTCACATAAACTTTCTTAAACATACTGATTTGTGGATTGTGAATCTGGAATATGTTGTAAGGCTCAGTATCAGACCAAAGCTTTGTTCTGGCAATTTACTGCTCTTCCTAATAAAACTGAAAAATAATTTGCTGACAGCAAACTGGTGGCAGGTGTGCTTTACTGTTGACAGCTGCATTTCTGACATGGATCACAGAGAAACTGTAGTGTTCATGCTAGAACATCTGGAACATTTGATCAGATTTCAAGTTCTAATTTAAATTAGCTGTCTATTATAATTTTACAGAAGAAAGGAAAAATAGTGTTACAGTGCAGAGTTCACATTAGCAGAAGAAAAAAAATCATAAATTATTATCTGAAAAATGTTTTTTTCTAAGAAAGACAAATAAAGCAGCAACTATTTAATAGAATACCACTGGATCAAAATATTTATTTGCACTTGAGTAATGCTCAGAAGTACTTTGCAAGACTGACATTAAGGAAATGCAAGACAATAAAAAAATTTTAAAATAGTATGTTGAGACAAATGTCAACATAGAATTTTCTGATATAGTAGATAGTTTTCTGGACTGCATATTTTTAAGAAGTTTGAAGTGTCTCTCATTAAAACAGCCACTGAAGTGAGAGGATCTGAATTCCTTGAGGCATGTGTTGTTCTAGAAAATTAAATACAAGATTACACTGAAAGAAATAAAAAAAAAAGCATAACCAAATTGTAATGTTTGTTACATGATATTTCACCATCCTTTTCTTAATAAGCTCAGGCTTTCTAAGGTGCAAAACTATTGTCCATTTATAAGTAGCTTTTGCAAGATGAATTAGAATGTGGCTGGATATCTTTCAGTGTTACAACAGTCAGTACTTGGGAAAGGATGAAATTTTTGGGTGTCTACCTGAACAGGCTCTAGAGTATCAATCTGGTCTACTTGTAAGCTTCTGAGAGAGTTTTCTTGCTTCCCATTAGAAGTTTACAGAAGCTTCCACTTTGTTTACTTGTATATCACAAATCAATCAAATGGCACTACCCCTGCTACACACAACTCCTGTTAGAGTTTAAATCACAGCAGGAGTTTCTGACTACCATGGTGTAGTTGCCTTCCTCTCCTTCCTGCTGCAATCTCTTTCGAGCTGCTGCCATCTCTTGTTCAGTGCTGTTCACTCTACTGCTATGGAGTTAGAATGGCATCCACCCTCAACAGCAGCAGCAGCTGCCAGGGCTTTAGAATATTTGCATTCCTTATGCACCTCTTGTCTTTACCCTAGCTCCAGCAAAACAAAGTCCAGTGGTGCGGTTGTCATCTACCTAGGGGAGTTACTTTCAGATTCCAGTCAGTTTTGGCACTCTTCTACAGCCATAACAGCATTCTGGACTCTAGAGCACTAGTTTATCCGCTCTTTTGCTGTTGAAAAATCAAATCAATCTTAAAAGTAGATTAGTAATCGCCTAACTGAGGAGAATAAAAATTAGGAAAAGACTAAATGAACCTGTAGCCTTAGGCAAACTACTGCAAGAGTATGAATGACTAGAAAAACAAAACAGTACAGTTTTCCTTACAAGAGTTGTATAGATAATTCCTACTTAATCTCTATTTATGCAGATGTGCTTTTAAAGTAATTTATATAAAAATTATTAAATCTGCAAATATCTGCTGCACATATATCTCATCAAATAAAATAGATTCACTGACTGCTTAAAGTATTATCTGATCATTTTTACTAGTGAAATAGGGCAGAAGAGTACCATGAGGAGTGCCTTTAAATATTTAATCTGTTTAGTGTTCAACCTATTTTGTTATAAATGCTTGCAGTAGGTGTAAGTGCAAAGAAAACTAGGTCATGTTTAAACACAGGAGCAGTAAAATCATAAACAAGAGCAGATGAATGTGATCAAACTGCAAGTAAATAATTCACTTATACTATATAACTGAATATTGTAATGTCAGTGCAAAGGATGCTATAACCTTTATGTATCTATGTGATTTTAAAGCCTTGAAGTCTAAAGTGAATTGTGCCCTAAATAGTTCTTATATTCTTCTTTTAAGATCTCTGCTTCCTAGTTGATTGTATAACAATTAAAATATTAAGGAGTTTTACTTTATATTTAAGAAAATAGGGTGAGATGCTGGTACATGTTACCAAACTTGAGACAAACTGCATAGGATTCCTGGCAACTCTGTCTAGAACTGCCAGTTCTCTAGATGAAGAAATTTAATTAAGAGTGAGTGACAGCTTCCTGACTAGTCATTTATTCTATGAAATCATGCTGACTTTGAAGACATTATTCCCAATGCTATTCTTTTTAAAGTTGTTCTGTAAAGATTCTACAAACATAATCTTGGAGAAAAATTGCACCTTGATTGGAGGTCAAAGACACAGTTTAAAGGGTTAAAAATCTGAGTATAACTAGTCTTTTCCTTAATAGTTATCAACATTTTATATCTGCAAGGTACCATCGATGAGAAAATAGACAATCAATCTGAAAATGGCTGCTAAAAAGCTCTCTACAGAAAGTACAACTGACATTTAACAGCTTTAGGTGAGGATTACAGGAGTGAAGTCCCTCCCACTGTAAGAAAAAAGAAGGTTTGACCACTTGATGAAACTGAATAAGGACAAATTTATGGGGCCCGATGACACAGACCCCAGGGTCCTGAGGGATTGATGGTTGATGTAATTGCCAAGGCTCTCTCCATGTCATAACGGAACTCACGGTGACCAAGCAGAGTTGCCAGTAGAGGGAGAAATGAAACACTTCTCCTATTTCTAAAAAGGGGAAAAAGGAAGATGGGGAATTACAGACCAGTGAGCCTTACCTCTGTGTCTGGAAAGATGATGGACTCAGTCTTCATGGAAGGAATGCTAAGGCATATGCAAAACAAAGAGATGACATGAGACAGTCAGCATTTCACTAATGGCAAAATATACCTGACCGACCTGGTTGCCTTCTATAATGGAATGACTACAACAGTTAATAGAGGAAGACAGACTCATGTCATCTATCTTAAGATTTTGTAAGTTCTGAAACACAGTTGCACATGACATCCTTGTCTCCCTACTGGAGAGATGTGGATTTGAAGGGCGATCTATTTGGTGAGTAAGGAATTGCCTAGATGAGTGGAACGAAGGAGTTTTGGTTAATATCTGTGACTTGCGATGCCTCTCAAGGCTCTGTCTTGGAAGCATTGCTCTTTAATATCTTTACCGATGACACAGACAGTGGGATCAAGTGCACCTTCAGCAAGTTTGCAGATGACACTTAACTGAATGCTGCTGTTTACTAAACAGATGATGGATGTCATTTAATGGGACTTGGATGAACTTGAGCAGTATTGCTACAATAGCTTATAAAGTTCAACATGTACAATTGCAAGGTTTTCATCAGGGTCAGGGAAGCCCCAGACATGGGGTAAAGAACACATTGAGAGCGTCCCAATGAAGAAGAGTTCCTGTTAGTGGAAGCTGAACATCAGCCAGAAGCGTGTGCTTGCAGTCCAGAAAGCCAAGTGCATCCTGGACCACATCAAAACAAGAATGACCAGCAGGCCAAGGAAAGATTCTCCTCTTTCTACTCTGCCCTCTTGAGATGACAGTGGTTCAGGACTGGGATCCCAACACGAGGAAGACGTGGACCTGTCAGAGAGATGAGGGTCACAAAAATGGTCGTGGAGGACCAAAGGGCTGGAACACCTCTCCTATGAAGACAAGCCGGAGGCTTTCAGCCTGAGCATAGGAAGGCCATGGAGACACCTAATTTCAGCCTTTCAGTACTTATAGAAGGCTTATAAAAGAGAGGGAGAGTGACTATAGACACGTGCAGATAGTGATAGGACAAGTGGAAATAGTTTTAAACTAACAGAGGAGATATTTATATTAGATATTTAAAATAAATTATTTACTGTGAGGGTGTGGGAGACAGGTGAAAATGATTACTGGCTCAAAACAACTGAAGTGTGTAGGGAACAGGACAAGTTCTGAGGCCAGTGTGGTGACTCCACCTACCTGGAGGCTGTAGTCCAGCTGTCTGTCACTGGAACACCTGGAGCACTGGAAGCAATGCCCCACACCCTAGAGGCCCAGTCTAGCCCCAGAGTGGCCACATGACTGGAAGCCCCACCAAGGGGAGGACGTGGCCAGAGAAAGCCACAGTAATAAAAATGATTGCACAAAGACTGTTGTCACATTCCTATTGTCCTTGGATTTTACAGCAGCTGAGACCCCACTGGATCCAAGGCAGTAGCTACATCTTTCTTTTCTCTCTCTTGTCCTTTCTTTTTCTCCTTTTCTACTCCCTGATTTCCTTTTCCTGAAATCCGGGTTATTTAAATGTTTTTTGTTTAGAGTCAGTGTTTTATGAAATGCTTTATTTTGATTGAATATTTGTTTTAAGTTTTGCCAAATTTCTGGTCTTCTAAGATTTGTCTGTAAAGTTTGTTTTTAATCCCCCAGGAACTTTTGTCAAGTGTTTCTTTGTGCCAGCTCAAGGAAAAGTAGTATTTTAAGATTCTTTAAAATAAACTCACAGATGGAAGACCAGGGCTTTACGAAGGGTGACAAGGTATCATTAAGAGATTGCTCAGAAAAGCTGTGAATGTGACATCCCTGGAAGTGTTCAAGGTCAGGTTGGATGGGGCTTTGAGCAACCTGGTGTAGTGAAGGTGTCCCTGTTTTTGGCAGTGGGGTTGGAACTAGGCGATCTTTAAAGTCCTTTTCAATCCAAACCACTGTGGTTGTAGTATGTATGTGCCACCATGATTCAGCAGGGCACTCATGTACAGGACTTGAAATACTTGTTCCTCTTCAGAATACCCACAACAGCATTAATTTCTAGTTTTTCAGGTCAATGATGCTAGTGTTTTCTATAGTTAGAGACATCTTATACGTGTAAGCTGGAGAAAGTAAAAGAAACATGATGCTGCATTTACCATAGTTCTGCTGTATATGCTTGAAGAACAGCAAAAAGGTAACGGTACTAAAAATGACCACGTGTCTTAACTAAGAAATATGTCCATATCTACATTTTTATATAGATGTGACAAATATTCTGTGATAGATCACTCATCTCAGCAGGGTTCTCATGGTCTGTATCAAGGCAAATGCCATGCACCAGCTGTTACTGAGCTGAAGAGGTTGTTTATTTGTCTTTCACCGCGTGCATGGTACCCAACATAATGTGTGCACAAGTCACCATGCCAAATCTTCTGCTATCATTCTTTCCTGATCAATAACTGCAGCCTTGTGGCAGTGTGGTTATGACAGAATCAGATACTGATGCTGAAGATCTGTACTTAAAAAGATTTAGATTACTGTGTTGCCTTAACAGTGACTTGCTTTCCAAATTCACACATAATAGAGCAACTAATATTGGATTATAAAGTTGAAGTGTCACTCTCTTACATCCATATACTGAATTTTGGACATTTGTTTTCAGATAGGCTTGCTAGGCTGAAACAAAATGAGACTCCTCCAGCTACCAAGATATTTCTTGAGGGCCATCATCACAGCACAGAGATGTCAGTCCTTTCATAAGGAAAAAGAACCTCCTGAGATCAATAATAATCAGTCAGAGCAGACCAAGCAACAGAGCAAGAACACAATTAAGGTGAAAAGTTATTAATTATCAGTGTCTCTTTCTTTTACTCTATGAATGAGTAGACTGCTTTGATTGGAAAGGAACGTAGAGATGGCTTGACATAACAGAATTTTTACACAGAGCATTTCTTTGCCTTTGCTTTTGTTTCAAAAGATTAGCAAAAGGAATATTGGCTCAGCTAATCCAAAGAAGGAAAGAAAGAAAAAAGAAACATTGGGAAAAACATTTGCTTAATGTTAGAATCTGGAGGAGAGTGGTCTGTCTTCTGATGGGGTGGACATCTGTCCAGGAGAAATACCATCTACTACATTTTTCACAATCTCCATTCCCAGTTTTTCCTAATTTTCTAATTTTTAATTTTCAAAAATACCAAGGAAAATAAGCCCTATGGGTATTTAAAACTAATAAAAAGAGGAAACCTGGACCGACAGACATTCTGCTGGATATGAAGGAATTCATTAGGAAGAATGAATGAATTGTGTCATCTCTGCACTATCATGCAGAATCATGTTCATGGTTTTGGTGGATGGGGAAGATTAAGGCTGAAAGCTGTAATATTCTTTCAGGAATAGCTTTTTGTCTGGGAACATGTCATGCCAATATATATTTCCTTTGGTTTAAACTCTCTCATGTTCAGGCCGTAGGAAAGAATGAAACTGATACTATGTTTTATTACCTTGTCCCAATTTTCTTCCAGGTTTTGTTTGTTTGTTTGTTTGGTTTTTTTTGTTTTTTTTTTTTTTTTTTTTTTTTTTT
>JAVTVJ010004150.1:0-80755 GCA_034509425.1 Eopsaltria australis
AACCACGGAGAGTTAGAGACCAAACACTCTGTTTTCATGGACCCTCAAGGTCTCCTAGTAGGACAGATTCTGTAAACTAGAAGTGAGCCCACCCAGGCCCTTCTTGGGCCCTCCTGGTAGATCTGCTAATGAGTAGAGTCTTTAATTGTACACTCGACTGGGGGGACGGGGCTTTGGCGCCGCGTTCTACCTGGACGGCAGAAGCCATGGGATGGGATCCTATTAAAATCCCGAGGGAAACGACCCCAACCCTCTGACCCTGTCTGAGCCTTTATTTCCTAAGACAGAAAAAGGCCTCAGGCAGAGGGGCAGCACTGACCCACGATCTCGATGAGCAGGGCCAGGGTGACCCCATCGCGCAGGTCCTGCCTCAGGTCCTGCACTGGCCTCACCGCCGGCTTCTTCTTCAGCTGCGAGTTCACCCAGGCCACGTAGGCCTGAAGCTGTTGCTGGAACAGAGCACAAAATGTTTGTTAGGTTTAGGGAATCACCCCACCACAATGATGGTTTTGGAGGTTCTTTACACTGATTTATCTTTGTACGCTGCTATGATAAATTTGAATCCATCCTCATTGTTGAATTTAGGAAATCTCCCTGCTACAATGAAGTTTTGAGGCTCTTTTCACTGATTTATCTTTGTGCACTGCTTTGATGAGCTTGAATCCATCCTTATTGTTGAATTTAGGGAATAATCCTCTTAGAATTATATTTTTGAGGCTCTTCACACTGATCTATCTTTGTGCACTGCCATGAGAAGTTTGAATCCATCCTTACTGGTGAATTTAGTGAATCACCCTGCTACAATGAAGTTTTGGAGGTCCTTTACACTGATTTCCCTGTGTGCACTGCTTTGGTAAGTTTGAATCCATCCTTATTGCTGAATTTAGGGGATAATCCTCCTGGAATTATATTTTTGAGGCTCTTTACACTGATTTATCACTGTGTGCACTGCTTTGATGAGCTGGAATCCATCCTTATTGTTGAACTTAGGAAATCACCCTGCTACAATGAAGTTTTGCAGGTTCTTTACACTGATTTATCTTTGTGCACTGCTTTGATAAGTTTGAATCCATCCTTACTGTTGAATTTAGGAAATCACCCTGCTACAATGAAGTTTTGAGGCTCTTTACACTGATTTATCTTTGTGCACTGCTGTGATGAGCACTGCAATATTTGTGTCGCAGGGATCTTTTCTCTGTGCTTTCCTCTCTGATCCTCACAGGTCTCAGGTCTTTTTCTCGAGCACAAACAGCAGAGGTTTCATCCCCAAGCCTGGCTGATGGCCCTGCCTGCTCAGCCCTGGCCAGGCTGGGAGGAGGGAGCAGGGCAGGTGATGCCTGAAGGATTTTTTGCTTTTCTCCTAAACACCTTTCCCACAGTTCCCTGTACCCACAAGTATCAGCACGCACACTTGTGATGCTTTAGGTGTGAGAACTCAGCCTGGTTTCTTGGTGTCCCAAAGGCCTGGAGACCAAACACCCCAGAGCTGCAGAGTCAGAGACCAAACATTCGATTGTCCCAAGAACTCAAGGTGCCCTGGCAGGACAGATTCTGTAAACTAGAAGTGAGCCCAGCCCAGCCCCGCATTGGGCCCTCTCGTTAGATATGCTAATGAGTCAGGGCTTTAATTGTAGCCTCGATTGGGGCTGGGAGGGCATTGGGACGCTGTCACCTGGGTGAAGCCATGCATGGAATGGGATCCTATGAAACCCCGAGGGAAACGACCCCAACCCTCTCACCGTGTGTGAGCTTGGATTTCCAAAGAGCAGGAAAAAGGCATCAGTGGAGCCCTGAGCTGAGCACAGCTGCCCAAAGAGCTTTTGTGGCATTTCAGCTGCTTTTGAACCAAACCAGCGCTGCCACCCCTCACTTTGAGCAGTTTCCTCACTCTGTGTCCCATCCACACTATTTCCATATCAAGAAGGCAGAAAACCCCACAATGCAGGAGCCAAAAACGGAGTTTTTGCCCACTGAACAATTCCAGGAGAAGCAGGGGAGGTTTCCTGGAAGAGACAGGAGCCTCCCAGTGCAGCACTCCCAGCGTGGCTCATTTGGAACAGCCCCTCCACGTCCTGGGAGCTGCCTCAGCACTTGCAGTGGCCCAGTTTCTATTCCTGCACGCAGGGAAGCTGCCCTGGGCCCTGGGAGCCAGGAACAGAACCTGGCCAGCAGCTCAGGAGGGATGCTGGGACTGGGAGAGAGCAGGGAAACTCCAGCTCAGGCTCCTGGTCAGTGTGAGAGACCAGGAAAAGTCAGACTCAGGTTCTTGGTCAGTGTGAGAGACAAAGAAAACTCAAACCCAGTTTCCTGATCAGTGTGAGAGACCAGAGGAACTCAAATTCAGATTTCTGCTCACCCTGAGAGACCAGGGGAACTCAAACTCAGACTCCTGGTCAGTGTGAGAGACAAAGGAAACTCAAATTCAGGCTCCTGTTCACCCTGAAAGACCAGGGAAACTCAAACCCAGTTTCCTGAGCAGTGTTAGAGATGAGGAAAAGTCAGACTCAGGTTCTTGGTCGGTGTGAGGGACCAGGGAAACTGAAATTCAGGCTCCTGGTCAGTGTGAGAGGTCAGGAAAAGTCAGACTCAAGCTCCTGGTCAGCCTGAGACATCAGGGAAACCCAAATGCAGATTCCTACTCAGTGTGAGAGACAAAGGAAACTCAAACCCAGGTTCCTGGTCAGTGTGAGAGATCAGGAAAAATCAGACTCAGGTTCCTGGTCAGTGTGAGGGACCAGGGAAACTGAAATTCAGGCTTCTGGTCAGTGTGAGAGATCAGGAAAAATCAGACTCAGGTTCTTGGTCAGTGTGAGACAACAGGAAAACTCAAATTCAGGTTTCTGCTCACCCTGAGAGAGCAGGGAAACTCAAACCCAGGCTCCTGGCCAGTGTGAGAGACCAGAGAAACTGAAATTCAGGTTTCTGCTCACCTTGGGAGACAAAGGAAACTCAAACTCAGGCTCCTGTTCACCCTGAGAGAGCAGGGTAAGTCACACTGGGGCTCCTGGCCACCCTGAGGACCCCCTGGCACCCCCAAGGCAAAGAGCAGAGCCCAGTGAGCTCTCCCCTCTGTGTAACCCTTGCAGGGCTGCTGGGCAGGCTGCAATCCCTCTGGGCAGGGCTGCAGTGGGGCTGGAGGGTAAACAAACTGATCCAGTTATGGGATTACCTCCCTTTTCACTAAGCTTCCCATTATTGTGCCCATGCAGCAGGTTTTAAAGCCCCATCCCATATGATCTCAGCAGTGTCAGGCAGAGTTGATGCTTTTACAGCCCATCAAAGTCCCAATCTGGTCACAGCCTCACTCTTAATTATCCTGACATAGGAAATCCAACTTTAATCACCCGTGGCTCGGTCTGCTGGTTCAGAAAGGTGCCTGGACCTGTGCTGGGGCGGCTCTGCTCACTCAGCACAGCCTGGGGGGCTGCAGGGGGACAGGGCTGAGGGGCTGTCTGGGGAAAAAAGGAGCAAAAATAGCGGATTTGGTAAATCTCTGCTGGAGCAAACCCAGGGAGCTGCAAGGGGACAGGGCTGAGGGGCTGTTTGGGGAAAAATGGAGCAGAAATAGCAGATTTGGTAAATCTCTGCTGGAGCAGCCCTGGGGAGCTGCAGGGGGACAGGGCTGAGGGGCTGCCTGGGGAAAAATGGGAGCAGAAATAGCAGATTTGGTAAATCTGTGCTGGAGGAAACCTGGGGGGCTGCAGGGGGACAGGGGAAAAATGGAGCAAAAATAGCAGATTTGGTAAATCTCTGCTGGAGCAAACCCAGGGAGCTGCAAGGGGACAGGGCTCAGGGGCTGCTTGGGGAAAAATGCAGCAGAAATAGCAGATTTGGTGAATCTCTGCTGGAGCAAACCCAGGGAGCTGCAGGGGGACAGGGCTGAGGGGCTGCTTGGGGAAAAATGCAGCAGAAATAGCAAATTTGGTAAATCTCTGCTGGAGCAGCCCTGGGGAGCTCCTTCTGCTGTGCTGACAGCCAAGCCCAGCCCCAGAAATCTTTATTTTCTACTTTTTCTCTTATTTTCTACATTTTAGGAGCTGGCAGCAGCTCCCCAAGGACTCAGCCCCTTCCAGCCTACAGGAAAATCTGCAGTTTTTGGAGGAGTGTCTCATTGAAAGGAAAAACCCTCTCACCCAGCAGTCTGTTTTCAGTTCCTTCCCTCAGAACATTCCTCGTGCATTCACAAAAAAAAGAATTTTTGGCAAGCTTTTAGTCTCTGTCTCTTAAAAGAGTGAGGAGGTTGAAACTGTTATTATTAGTAAAAAAAACCCACAAAAAAACCCAAAGAAACCCAAAAAAACCCCACAATAAAACCCCCAAAAAAATCCCAAAAAACCCCCAAAAAACCCAAAACCATTCCTAAATCCCAGAGCAGCAACATTTTAAACAATGAGCTTTAAAAAGAGGATTCTGAGGCAACGGGATTGGGATGGCACCAGGACAAAGTGGTTTCATCCCCACTGCACTTACACTTCATTCACAGACTTGGCTGCTTGGGGTTGGGTTCTTTTCCATGAAACATCAGATTTTCCTGCAGACAGAGACTTTCCTAACTTCGGACCCAAAATCCTGGCAGGCTGAGAGACTTCAGCAGGAGCCTTGGATTGCTGCAGAGCTCAGAAATGCTGGGAGGGAGCTGTCACAGCAGCGTGGGACTGAGCTCACCGAGGGAAACCCAGCAGAAATAATGTCACCCTGGTTTTTGAAGTGTTCTGTGTTTTACTTCAGTAGTAAAATTTCTCGTGGATTTCCTATAAACAGAATCCTTGTTTTCCTAACCAGCATAGATTGGTTTAAACTTCTAGATGGTTTTAAATTTCTAGATTGTTTTAAACTTCTAGATTGTTTTTCATTCCTTTCTCCTATGACAGACTGTGTCATTATCCTGTGGAATTGTAGAGGTGGTGACCTCGTTGACCAACCCACGATTGTCTTAAGAAAGATCTAAAAATGAATAAATAAAAAAAGGCAAACTCTCTCTTTGCTGGTCCTGCCTAAAAAGTCCTGACCTGCTGCTGAAACCTGCGTGTTTCTTTCGTGTCAGACAGTGCCACATAATAAAAGTTCAGTGACCTAAAAATGGCAAAACTGCTGTGAAATGAGTGAAGGGACAAAGCCCCCGAGCTGCTCAGCACGAACCCCAAGGGCAAATTTGAAGCTGGAGAGTCGAAAATGCTTCACTCCTGCATCCTCAGGGACACTGTGAACCCTTCACCTTCAACACAGCTCGAGGCCTCGATGCTCAGGCACTGATTCAAACCCCTAGAAAAGTTTTAAATATTTGTTTCACCCCCTCAGGATTCCATTTGTTTCAAGCCCCAAGGCAGCTCCCTAAATATTAACCCCACAAAGCCCTAAATTTTATCCCAGCAACGTGATCTGCTGCTTGGATGGGCATCACTCCTGCCATCCACCCTGGGAAATACTCCAGGGATCAACTCCCAGCACTGGGAGGACAAAGATCTGCTGGGATTTGTCTTGCCCTGGGAGCTGCAGCTCTTCCCAGCCCATCCCACCACACCAAAACCTGCATTTAGCCACAGGAATGCCCCAAATCCGCAGGTCCTGACCCCATTTGGGGCTGCAGGCATCACAAATCCACTCTCACACAGCTCTCAAATGCTTTTTACCAACAAAATTCCCCCAAAAAAACAATCTGGGAACAAACATGACACACCTCAAGTGCTCCTGCTTCCCCTGCACTTTCTGAGAATTTTCAGGGCTCACACTGCTCAGCTCCTCACCAGAATCTCCCCCAAACCTGGAATTTTTCAGAGGAAAAGCAGCCTGCTGTGGGGTTTGCCATACAGAACACACATTACTTAGCCTGGATGGGCATCACTCCTGCCATCCAGCCTGGGAAATACTCCAGGGATCAACTCCCAGCACTGGGAGGACAAAGATCTGCTGGGATTTGTCTTGCCCTGGGAGCTGCAGCTCTTCCCAGCCCATCCCACCACACCAAAACCTGCATTTAGCCACAGGAATGCCCCAAATCCGCAGGTCCTGACCCCATTTGGGGCTGCAGGCATCACAAATCCACTCTCACACAGCTCTCAGATGCTTTTAACCAACAAAATTCCCCCAAAAATCGGCCTGGGGACAAACATGACACACCTCAAGTGCTCCTGCTTCCCCTGCACTTTGGTTTGAGCTCCTGCTCAGCCCAATCTGAGAATTTTCAGGGCTCACACTGCTCTGCTCCTCGCCATTTCCCCCAAACCTGGAATTTTTCAGAGGAAAAGCAGCCTGCTGTGGGGTTTGCCATACAGAACACACATTATTTAGGATTATGGTGGAGCTAAGCTTAATCCTGTTTACATTAACGCAGCTTTGTGTTCCAAAAAAAGCCCCTTTTACCTGTACCTTGCCAGGGGCAAGAGCAGCACCTTCACCTGACGGCAGCTGGAGCCCAGACTGCTCCAGGCTGAGCTTTGGGGGTGTTTTTATCCCACTCTGGAAGACTTTGAAAAGCAGGAGGAGGTTTTGAAAGCAAGGTGTTAGGGACTCCAGGACATCCTGACAGAGTTCAAAGTACAGGACGGGACACACGAGGTTCATTTTCTGCTCTCTGAGGTTAAAACATTGCACATTTTGGTGTTGAACAAGTGGATAAAATCGTATTTTTTTAGCAGTCTTGCTCTGGCCTTTCAGTTCCTGTGGCACTCTCTGCTTCTAGAAACTGATCCCTCCCCTACATTAATTTGATGAGTTTGAATCCATCCTGATTACTGGATTTTAGAGAAGCATCCTCCTGGAATTATGTTTTTGAGGCTCTTTACACTGATTTCCCTTTGTTGCACTGCTTTAATGAGCCTGAGTCCATCCTTATTGTTGAATTTAGGGATTAATCCTCCTGGAATTATGGTTTTGAGGTTCTTTACACTGATTTATCTTTGTGCACTACTTTGATGAGCTTGAATCCACCCTCATTGTTGAATTTAGGGAATCATGCTGCTAGAATGATGTTTTGGAGGTTCTTCACACTGATTTATCTTTGTGCACTGCTTTGATGAGCTGGAATCCATCCTTATTGTTGAATTTAGGGGATAACCCTCCTGGAATTATATTTTTGAGTCTCTTTACACTGATTTATCTTTGTGCACTGCTTTGATAAGTTTGAGTCCATCCTTACTGTTGAATTTAGGGAATCACCCTGCTACAATGATGTTTTGGAGGTTCTTTGCACTAATTTATCTTTGTGCACTACGTTGATGAGCCTGAATCCATCCTTACTCTTGAATTTAGGGAATCACCCTGCCAGAATGAGATTTTTGAGGCTCTTTACACTGATTTATCTTTGTGCACTACTTTTGTGAGATTGAATCCATCCCTACTGTTGAATTTTAGGGAACCACTCTGCCAGAATGATGTTTTTGAGGTCCTTTACACTAATTTATCTTTGTGCACTGCTTTGATGAGCCTGAATCCATCTTACTCTTGAATTTAGGGAATCACCCTGCTACAATGAAGTTTTTGAGGCTCTTCACACTGATTTATCTTTGTACACTACTTTGATGAGCTTGAATCCACCCTTATTGTTGAATTTAGGGAATAATCCTCCTGGAATTATATTTTTGAGGCTCTTTACACTAATTTATCTTTGTGCACTACGTTGATGAGCTGGAATCCATCCTTACTCTTGAATTTAGGGAATCACCCTGCCAGAATGAGATTTTTGAGGCTCTTTACACTGATTTATCTTTGTTCACTACTGTAATGAGTTTCAATCCATCCTTGCTGTTTGATTTAGGGAATCACCCTGCCAGAATGATGGTTTTGAGGTCCTTTACACTGATTTATCTTTGTGCACTGCTTTGATGAGCTTGAATCCACTCTTATTGTTGAATTTAGGGAACCACTCTGCCAGAATGATGTTTTGGAGGTTCTTTACACTGATTTATCTTTGTGCACTACTTTAATGAGCCTGAATCCATCCTTACTCTTGAATTTAGGGAATCACCCTGCCACAGTGATGTTTTGGAGGCTCCTCACACCGATTCCCCTTTGTTGCAGAGTCGTGGCCACTGCCCAAGCCCCAGGTCTGACGAGGTCAGCAAGAAGAGCCCTCGTGCTCCCAGGATGAAAGGAATTCACTGTTCCTCCCTCCCAGAGCACTGAACCAAAGGTCTGCAGCAGCCTAATTGCATCAGGATGTGCTGCTTGAGGCCCTGCATGGTTTCCAAGCTTTCTGACATTACCTTAATTAGATGGGAACTGTAATTTTCCATCCAGCCTCCCTCCAGTTCGCTGATTTATTTTTTGTTGTTGTTCAAGGGGGCCTTTGTAGAAGCAGAAAACACAAACTCCCAAGCAAGGAAAATGATTCTTTCTGCTCTCAAAGACAGCAAAAGATTTTTTTTCCCCCCCCTCTCTCAAAATTGATGCTTGAATGTGATTCAGGTTTTTTTTAAAGCATTGAGATGCATCCAGCAGTGAAAACCACCCAGTTGTGACCACAGTGGTGCCAAGAATGACCAACAGGAGTTCTCCTTCATAAAACTCTTAATTTAAAGCAGAAGGTGTTGATTTGCAGAGTGCCCAGCTCTCCAGCAGGACGTGGAATTTTTGACTGCAACCTTTTCCACCTTTTCCACGAACAGGAGGAGCTGAAGTGCAAGCAGCAAAGCCCAATTCCACCCAGACTCCCTAAATTATTTCTGCCACTTTGATTTTCACTCCTTGCAAAGCCAAAAAAAAGCCATGGCCCATTCCAGAGTCATCCAGCTTCCAGTGCAGGATGAAGTAATTCCCACCTGGGCCTAAACACACTGGTATTTTATTAATTTTGTGCTGTGAAAGGGCTTTATAATGCACATTTGAGATCCTGAACCAGCAGCACCACTCTCATGATGCTCAGCAGGTGTCTGAGGTCCTTTTCCCACCCAGGCAGAGTTTCTGTGCAAAAAATAAAGGCAAAAACGGGCAAAAAGCTGAGTTTTGAGTGCAAAGTGCCAGGGCTTTGGAGCACACGATTCACCCTGGGTTATCAAACGGTGCCACTGCACCCAAACAAAGCCTCAGGTCTGCCCAAGTGCCCTGCACTGGCTCATCCCCTGATGATCTGGGGGAAAAAAAAGGAGTTCTGTTCCTCCTTCAGCAGCATCCCCATCCCCAGGCTGGGACAGGCAGCTCTGAGAGGAGCCTGAGCTCCTCCAAAATCCGCAGGCAGGGACTTTGCAGAGGGGAGGGACACCCAGAGAGGCTCCCTGGCCCAGGGGGAAGGGCCCTAAAGGCACTTTTGGGACACAGAATTTTGAGCTCCCTTTGCCCATGGGAGTGTGGAATCTCCTTCACCTCCTCCCACCCATAAATCTCCATATTCCTGGGGAAAATGGTTTGAGAACCAGAAACTTGGGAGTGTCCCTGTGCAAATGCTCAAGGGACAGCCTGGCTTAGCCTTCAGGGCAGGGATTGAATCCCAAAAGCTCCATCCCTAATCCTACAGAGCAGCAAACACATCCTTCCCTTGCTGGGAAGTCCCATTGTTGGCCAGGCACCAGGATTTGGAGGAAAATTGGTGAGAATTCCTTGCTGGAGCAAAAAAATCATCTCCTAAAGCACACCAGGAGGGAAATGCAGGTGTGGGGAGCCCCAGCCGTGTTCTCTGGAGGGATTTCAGGGCAGCTGCTGCCCTGTCAGGTCAGAAAACCTAAAAAAAAACCCCTCAAAGGCTTCCTCAGACCCAGCCACCTCCCCGTGGCTTTACCAGGGTGGGGAAGGTGTGAAATTCTGCCTGGCTCACCCCAAAACAGAGCTGGGGTGCCAACCCAGCAGCACCTCTGGAGCTGGGTGTGCCCGGGGGGGGATTCAGTGCTCCAGGGAGCACCGGGGCTGAGCAGGATGAGGCAGCCAGAAGTCAAAACAGCTCTCCATGGAGAATCCTATTAATCCTATAAATAGCCCTGGCGGCACGGCCAGGGTGAGTGCCAGTTCCTTCTGCTCAGGTCACAGCACAGACCTTTCTGTCACAGATCAGGGGCTTGTCCCGAGGGCAGCAGAGCCAGGGCGGGGCCACACACGGCCAGAAAATCACCCCCGAACGGAGAAATAAACCGAAATGATCGGTTTGTAAAAATAAAATAAAACCGAGATCAGCGCCAGGGCAATGCCCAGGGTGAGGATTCAGAGCTCGTGGGCAGGATGGCATCAACCCCCAGCAGAGCAGGGTGAAAGAAAGGAAAATGTGGGAAATGCAGGAATTCCCCCACTCAGCTGAGAATCAGAGGAAAAATCCCAAAAAACACCCAGTGAGGGACAGAGCCCAGCCCTGCAGCTCTCCCTGCCTGCACAGAGCAGTTCTCACCTGGAAAATGTGCATTGATTTCCCCTCACGGGCAGCTAACCCTGCGTTTCACTTCCTTGGGAGACCCTGCTTTCCAAACCTTGGGCTCTTAAAATCCCCCTGTCCTCTCGGGAAGGAATAGTTTGTTCAACCTAATCTCAGGGGGAAGGGAGAAAATAGTTATTTTAAATGACTCACTGCACGCAGGCAGCCACATAATTAAGTTTGCCAGAGGAAATGATGCCGCAGCTCGAAAAAGAGAAGGTGTGCTATTGTCGAAGAGCAGCTTGGAGCTGCCAGGCCCATTCCTGACACATTTCCCTGCGCCCCATCTGCTTTCCAGACCTGACAGAAGTGTCAGCACAAAAAATAAACCGCATTTCCCCGAGGAGGGGGAGCAGGCTGAGGCCACATGGACACAGATGAGACCCCTCCGTGCGCTCCCCTTTCATCAGAAACTCCTGCTTTTAGCAGCCGCGCATCCCCAGGGCTCCATCCAGCTGTGGGCTTGAATTATTGATGTGCCTGGGAGCCCGAGGAGTCCCCGTAAACAGCAGGGAAACACCTTGGAGGCAGGGCAGGCCATTAATGAGGGGCTTTAATGCCCGCGGGGGGGACTTTGCTGCCTCCCGGCATCAAACAGAACCAGCCTGGCTCCAGATGGCCGCAGGTGACCGCGTCCGCCCGGCTCTGGCTCTGAAAGGGAAGGGGGAAAAGGGAAATGAACCCGACTTGAAGGGAGAATTTGGCAATTTAGGGGCGGCTTTAGCAGGCGGTGATTCCTTAGCAGCGGTGCAGAGTGAGCTGTGGAGCGCAGGAAGGACAATGACAATGGTGCTGCCTCTCCAGCACTAATTAGGGGATAATTGGGCTGGCGAGGTGGCCCTCGGTCAGAGGGGATGGCGACAGAGAGGGGGAAGAAGGCGAGGGAACAAAAGGAACTTGCCCGGAGCCTCTTGGCTGTGCTGGGTTTGGTCACCACCACACATCAATCAGGACGCGCTCCCACGTTAATTTTTGGATAAATAAGCACCTCAATAAGCAAACAGAGGCGGGGAGGACGCGCAGCTGGTGACCACAACAGCGGGAATGCAATGACAAAAAAAAAATGACAGGGAAAATCTCATTTCCAGTGCCTGGGGGTGATGCACGTCCTTGGCAAGTCACGGGTCCTCCCCTCGCTAAACTGATTTTAGTTTTACTTTTGTTGCAAGCTGGGGTGTGTGAGGAGGCAGAGATCCCGCGAATCTCTTTTTGTGGTGGGAGAGGGGAGTTTTGTGGGTGAAACCATCCAGGGCGAGGCACTGAACGCCGCCGGGGTTCGCTCCCATTATCAATTCTAATATTAATAAATAAATTACTACTCGTGCCTGAGGAGGATGTGCTGCCCTGGAGCACAGGAAGTGTGAGCTCGATCTAAACGCAGACCTTGGCTGGCTAAAAACGAGCCTGACCCTGTGCGGAGGAGGGGATGGAGCGGCTCCAGCTCGGCTCAGCAATCCGAGCAGTCCTGGGGCCCGGAGCGGGCTCGGGTTTCACCCCCAGTTTGTTTTCCCGGCGGGACCGGAGCTGGGAAGCCCAGCAGGGATGTCCGATATTCATTTTCTGTGCACAACGAGGTCAGCACCCAAGCTCTGCACGGCTGAGGAGCCACCAAACACTAAACAAAATTAAATTCCGCGCTTTAAGAAAGAGTAAAACCCCCCCAAGGAGGAGATCCCCGCGATAAAATGAGAAATAAAATAGCGGCCACTCTGTGGATCCAGCAAACCCCCCGCAGTTTTTCTTCCTTTCCAGTTCACAGACAGCAGATCGGGCTGCCCTGACATTGCTGAGACCATAAATATCCAACAAAACTCATTTTTTTGTGCCCCCGAAAGAGCGAAGTCCCCACGCAGCCGCGGGATTCCCATCTCCGCAGTTTCTCGGTGCACGTCCTTAGTTCACGATTCATTACCCTCCTAACAGCAGAAGAAGCGAATAAAGAACACTTTGAAAATTGCGTTTTCCCGGCCAAGTTGAATCTCAGTCCTCCGGGGATTCAATTTACAGAGAAAGATGGGGGGGAAAACCCCAAAGCAGCTCTTTGTCAGCGTCTCCCAGGAACCGTGAGCCCACAAAGCAGATTTCCAACCCCGGACACGCAGACAGCGCGCATCGCTCGGGACAGGAGCCGATTTCACACAACAAACTCTGCCCCACAACCTCCTGCAGTTTCTATTATTTACCAGGACAGCACCAAAGCGGCGAGAAAAGCACAAAGCCCCCCTCCCGGAGCAGCACAAACCCCGCCAGCAAAACCAGCCACAAACTCCTCACCAAACTCCAGCCGAACCGCAGGAACCTCGCTGGGTTTTTTTTTTCCCCCCCTTTTCCGCCCCACAACGCGCCGAGAACGCAACAATTCCGCACGAAACCACTCCGATTTTCCTCGGAGGAAGCTCGGGGACGTGGCTTTACCTCGGTGAAGCCCTCCTGGAGAATATCCAGCAGGTTCCCCCTGGCCAGGCAGGCGAGCATCGTCCCGGGCGAGCGGCGGGCGGAGGGCGGGGGGCTCAGGGCGAGCGGGGCTGCGCTCCCGGAGCCTCGGGGAGCCTCTCCCTCCTCTTCCTCGCGAGCACAAAGGCCGGCAGCTCATCGGGAAGGGCGCTCATGGTCCCATCTGTGCAAGCCGGGCAGAGTTGAGCCGGAGCGGAGCTCGCTGTGGGCATGCTCGGCCAGGGGAGGAGGGAGCGGGGATGTCACACGGGTTGTCACGGCAACGCCGCGGCTTTACGAGATGCAGGCGCGGGGGGAAAAACATCTGAAACCCATTTCCAGCCAGTCCACATGCGAAAAAAATTAAAAAGCCCCCCGCAAACCCGCTGTGTAAATGAGGTTTTTCAAAGCCGCCATACGCGGAGAGCGCGGCTTGGGGTGGGGGTAGAGAGGAGGAGGAGGAAGAGGAGGAAGGGAGGGAGGTGATGCCTTCTGAAGCACAGAGAAAAAAATCACTCTGCGGCCACAGGAAGCTGCAAGCCAGGCCACGACAGCTGGAAGGGTTTGCACGTCTGAATATCGCGTTTTTCAAAACAAAAAAAAACAACCAACCAAACCCGAGAGAAAAAGTTGAAACTGCGATTAAACACAACCCCCGGCTCGCTCTCTACATCCAGGAGTGCGCCCATCGCACAAATAAATATCGAATATCCCCAGGCAGCCTCCCGGAGTTGGTGTCACCTTACAGGAAGAGCCCGGGGGAGAAGAAAAAAAAGGAAAATGAAACCAGAATGGGTAAAATCGCCTCCAGTCTGGGACAGGCACAGAGCAGCGCTGCCCCCGGTGCCCTCAGGTTCCAAAAGATCTCGCCAAGCATTTCGAAGTGTGAGACGCATTTTAAAACAAATTTTTGGGTTTTTTTCCTGCCTAAGTGTCGAAGCATCCCGAGGAAAAATCAATGGCATCTTTTCACTGCTTCAGCCTGCCAAAGCCAAAACACAGAAGAGAAGCAACAGGTCACTTCCCTCTGTAACCAACCCAAAAGGAGGGGATTCCTTCCCCTCCAGCTTTAAATTATTCATGTTTAGTCTCCCTGCTTTTCGTATTTTCCTGGGAGTTGGGATTTTTAATGTTTTCATCGATTCTGGTGCCACATCTGTTCAGCAAAACAAGAGATTACAGCGAGGCTTTGCACAAAGCCTCGTAAGCTGGAGCTGCTGGGGGCTCCGAGCCTTGATCCCGTTTGCTCTTGAGCTTCAAAATGCCATTAAATGAATATTTAACCCCGTTTTTAAATGCAATTGAGTAGCTTAAGCCCGTGCAATTCCAATAAAATTTCGTGGAAAAGCGAAGGGGTTTCCCCATGAGACAGAAAGTGACCTAATTTTGAAGGAAAAGCCAACAGAAAACACTCTGAGCTTTCGCTGTGGACTTTAAAACACTCTTCTTGACTAATAATCTATTACCTGTAATTATATTTATTAAATTATATTTATTTATCACCTGATTTTTACACGGCAAGCACACATTCACAGAGGGTTTGTGATACCACAGGGAGCGATGCTGAGATTTTTGGGTCAAGCAAAACGAGCTGGGACTGAAATCTGAGATCCGGGGGCTCCCTTTCATCCCATCTCCCTCTTGCAGAGCCCCCTCCTGCCCCAACACCAGCACAGCAAAGGCAAAATTGGGCAAGAATATTCTCCTTTTCGCTGCCAGCTCCAGGTACAGGCCTGCTCAGAGCTTTTCTCATCAAAGATTTGCTTCTGCAGGGGGTTTCTCAATAGAAGCCAGGCTGGACGTGCTGAGCCATTCTCCTGCCCGTTGTGGGGACACAAATGGGGCTGGGGTGGCTAAAAATAATTTTTAAAAATGGAATTCCACTTCTCCCTCTGTGTTTTGCTCTGAAATTGCCGGCTGTTTGCAGCAGGAATTGTGTTTTTCTGTCAGTTTTACACAATAGGTGCAAGAAATCTCTCACCAACGGGAATGATGCTTTGGAATTCTCCCGGGATTTTCCCAAAGGAATCATCTCCCCACTGATCCCAAACCCATCGGGGCATCCCAAAGGATGTCCCCAGCAGCTGCCCCTGGGCTGAGTGACCTCCAGGGCTGGTGGCAGTTCGGGTGGTGGCATTGCCATCTCCTGGCCACTTCCAGCATGACCCCAACCCTTGTCCTTGCACCCTTTTGGCCACTGAAATTGTGGTTTGGGGGGATAAAAATGAGCGAGGCTGGAGCGGGGATTCACCTGCGGGGTTTGTGGGGCCGTGACTGCAGCAATGACCCCAAGAGCTGCTTAAAGCCACTCCTGCACTGGTGTCACCGAGCCCAAACTCCTCGTGAAGCACCCAAAAGGGACAGGAAGGACACAAAAAAGGCGGCTGGGAACTCACGGAGGGTGCAGGAGGCTGTGGGGGGTGACAGGGCACCGTGTCCGTCACTGTCCCCATGCTGGGTGTCACTCGGCGCCAGGGGAAGGTCCCAGCACTCCTGAAGGGAAAGCAAATTTTCCTGATGGAAAAACAAATCCATCGAGGATGTGAGCCCTCAGAGGGGCTGTGCGGCCCCGGGGGGCTCTGGAAATGGGGTGGGATGGGGTCCGGGGGTCCCCAGGAGCAGGGCTGGGATGGGCTGTGGGACGGGAATGTGGGGAACAGGCACAGGAACGGGAGCAGGGCTGGGATGGGGGTGAGGAGATGCTGGGGACGGGAAGAAATGGGGACAGAGAGCGGGGTGGGGTGGGATTGGGGTGAGATGAGGTGGGATGGGATGGGATGGGATGGGATTGGGGTGGGATTGGGGTGAGATAAGGTGGGATGGGATGGGATCGGGTGAGGTGAGAGGGAATGGGGAGAGGTGCATGGGTGGGATGGCATGGCATGGCGGTGGGATGCAGTGGGATGCGGTGGGATGGAATGGGATGGGATGGGATGGGATGGGATGGGATGGGATGGGATGGGATGGGATGGGATGGGATGGGATGGGATGGGATGGGATGGGATGCGGTGATTTAGGATGGGATGGGTGGGTATCAGGACCCGCACCCCGGCCCTACCTGCTCCCGGTGCGCGTCTCCGGTTGCCGTGGGAACGGGGGCGGGACGGGGCGGGATGGCGCTGGCTCCGCCCCGGGATCGAGGGGCCGGGATCGGGATCGGGATCGGAGCCAGCCCAGAAAAGCCGTACCCCATCGCCACCCCAGCAGCGCGACCCTGTGTGCCCCCGCTACCCGAAAAGCCTCGCCCAAAGTGCGGATTTATCACTTAAAACCAAATATCGCATCTTTAATGACACAGCGACTCTCGTTTGGCACACGTGACAACCGCGGGGACAACGGCAGGTTTTAATATTCAGTGCAACACCGAGTCCTTTAGGAAAATCCAGATTGCAGAACGCGTGGCTTCCACAATTCCCCAGGGAAAGCCTGGAAAACAGGGGAAAAAATCACCGGGATGGGAGCAGGGAATTGTCTCTGGGATGAACTGACGACTTCCAGGAACAGCTCCTCAGGGAACGGGGGATAAAGAACCATTCCAGGGGCTCGGGCACTCGTTAAAACACGCAGAAAAACGGGAAGATTGGTCCTCAAGCGCTTCCACCTCGGCACACGCAGCCTGGAGCGGCTTCATTTTTCACCACGAGCAGGAGCCACTCGGTGCTTTTCACACCCAGCTGGGTTACAAATGCAAAGTCCTGTTTGTTTATAGAAGGTGCCGTTTCTGAACGCTGCCAGTGCCCGGGGCTGCCCCGCAATCTGCTCTGCAGGACACGAGCGAGGAGCAGAATGTGCCAGGCGTTGATTTGGTGCCCGGGGATGGTGCTTGGGCAGCCCCGGTGCCCTGCCAGTGCTGCCCAGGGGTTTGGAGCATTGCTACGCTGAATTATTGACACAATTTGAGACCCAGGTTCTCAGAGGTGGAGCTGATAACCCCGCGTGCTGTGTGCTCTGTGTCGCCGGGTTTACAACCAGGGCTGACAGCCCTAAATGAGGAAAAAGCGGAGGCGAAGTCCAAAGTCCTCTCGGAAGCTGCCCAGGATTCATTCCCAGTATCCCAGGCATGCAGGCAGCTGCTGGACTCTGAGAACTGCCCTAAATATAGGCAGGGATTTGCAGCTGAATTGCCAATTTTCCCTTGTCCCATTTCCAGTCAGAGGCAGGAGCTCCTCACTGTTTGCACGGAGCAGCGAGGCTGCACCTCTGAAGAGCCCATCAGTGACAGAAATTGTCCTGTACCCCTGGTGATCCTGCATTTCTGGCTGCAGGACACTGATTTTGGGGGCAGGGGATGCACGCAGGGCCTGGCTGCAGCTCCAGGGCAGCTGCTGGAAGGAGGCAGTGCTGAAGGTCTGCTCTCCTCACAGCACCACCCTCACGTCACTCTGCACGCTCAGAACTTTAACACTGGCATGAAACTGCGCCAAAACCTCCCTTTAGTCCTGAATTCCTGAATTCCCAAACCCAACACTCAGCTGGAGCTGAGTTCTCAATCCCAGCACTTGGATGGAGCTGAATTCCCAATCCCAGCACTCGGTTGGAGCTGAATTCCCAATCCCAGCACTCGGCTGGAGCTGAATTCTCAATCCCAGCACTCTGCTGGAGCTGAATTCCCAATCCCAGCACTCTGCTGGAGCTGAATTCCCAATCCCACACATGGCTGGAGCTGAATTCCCAAACCCAGCACTCGGTTGGAGCTGAATTCCCAATCCCAGCACTCGGTTGGAGCTGATTTCCCAATCCCAGCACTCGGCTGGAGCTGAATTCCCAATCCCAGCACTCTGCTGGAGCTGAATTCCCAAACCCAGCACTCTGCTGGAGCTGAATTCCCAATCCCAGCACTCAGCTGGAGCTGTGCCAGGATTTTCCCCCTGCAGCCCTGAGCCTTCCCCAGCCCAGCAGCAGCTCTGCACCTCACAGGGCTGGCAGGGGATGGCTGCCAGCTCCAGGGCAGCTCTCCCGAGGGGAGGAGGCGTTTTTTGCCAGCAGGATCAGCTGGGAAGCTCCTCAGTGAGGATGTCTGAGGCAGGAGATGCATCCTCTCCCAACTCCCAGATGTGTCCACGAGCTTTTCTCAGCTCTGCAGCTGTGAGCTCCTTTTCCTGCTCAAGGAGGAGGGCGAGGCCACCAAGTCCTTTAGACCAAGGTCCCATTCTTGCTGTCGTACTTGAGCCTGGCCCTGGGGAAGTTGAGGGTGGCGTATTCCGTGGCGTTCTGCAGCTGCAGGCTCTTCACCTCGGCGGCCGAGCGCTCCCGCGCCTTGGAGAACACCTGGATGTCTGCGTAGTGGATGCTGTCCTCCTGCTGCACCCCCCTGGGCTTGCTCACCGTGGCATAGACGGGGACATCTGGGACATCTTCATACGTGGGGACCTTTGGGGGACAAAGCTCTGGGAGCTCAGCTCGCTGGGCTGCTCCCTCAGACCCCACTGCCCCCAGCAGCACCCGCCCTGTGACACCCCGGGCTTCTCCCACTGCACTTCAGGGGGCAAAAAAGTGTGGAAAAATGTTGGGTTCCACTGTGTGTGTTAGAGAAAAGCAGGCCTGGAATGCTCAGAGGTGACCAGGGAGCACATCCAGGGCACCAGGGATGGGCATGGCAAAGAGGATCATGGCTTTGTGGCCTCTGCACCCATTGTGGGAGAGGATTGTAGGGTGTGACCTTCGAGGGGATTGTTTATCTTTGCTGTTTATGGGATGGCACAGCCTGGGGGTGGGATGGGATAAAGGGAATTTTCACTGCGTGGTAGAGGGCAGTGGCCATGGGGCAGTGGCCATGGGGCAGTGACCATAGGGCAGTGGCCATGGGGCAGTGGCCATGGGGCAGTGACCATAGGGCAGTGGCCATGGGGCAGTGGCCATGGGGCAGTGGCACGGGGGGCAGTGGCCATGGGGCAGTAGCCATAGGGCAGTGGCCATGGGGCAGAGGCCATGGGGCAGTGGCCATAGCCCAGTAGCCATGGGGCAGTAGCCATAGGGCAGTGGCCATAGGGGCAGTGGCCATGGGGCAGTGGCCATGGGGCAGTGGCCATGGCAGTAGCCACAGCAGCAGCCATAGGAGCAGTCTCAGCAGCAGTCCCAGAGTGATCTGGAGCAGTCTCAGTCTCTGTCTGTGTATAAAGAACTCTGTACAACAGCACAGGTGCTCAGAGCAGTCCTTGACCCTGCGTTGAACACTGCAGAAAAACCCTTTAGAACCTGCACAGGATGAGAGGATTCATGGCTCTGATCCTGCTCTGGATCTGCCCCGTGTCCTCCTAGCCCAGGGCAGCTCTGTCTTCTCAACACACCCTTAAAGAAAAAACCCTCTGGAAAGCAACTTGCCTTCCTGCCAGGCTGCTGCTGTTGGGTCTCATGCCTCACGTGAGCTGCTGCAAAAGAAAAACCACGAGATTGATGCCTGAAGGATTTTTTGCTTTTCTCCTAAACACCTTTCCCACAGTTCCCTGTACCCACAAGTATCAGCACGCACACTTGTGATGCTTTAGGTGTGAGAACTCAGCCTGGTTTCTTGGTGTCCCAAAGGCCGGGAGACCAAACACCCCAGAGCTGCAGAGTCAGAGACCAAACATTCGATTGTCCCAAGAACTCAAGGTGCCCTGGCAGGACAGATTCTGTAAACTAGAAGTGAGCCCAGCCCAGCCCCGCATTGGGCCCTCTCGTTAGATATGCTAATGAGTCAGGGCTTTAATTGTAGCCTCGATTGGGGCTGGGAGGGCATTGGGACGCTGTCACCTGGGTGAAGCCATGCATGGAATGGGATCCTATTAAACCCCGAGGGAAACGACCCCAACCCTCTCACCGTGTGTGAGCTTGGATTTCCTAAGCCCAGGAAAAAGGCATCAAGGTCAGCTTGGAACAGTTTCTTGCTCCACCTTGGGGTGCAGCAATGCTGTGTTGGCCCATGGGCTCTCCCCGCTGGGCACAAACCAGATTTCCAGCTCATCTCACACCCTCGGCCCTGATGGCTGCAGGAAGAAAGCCTGGGCTTGTTTCTTTGGGGAAAACAAGGTTTGCCAGGATGCCAGCACGCTGTGGACAGCAGAGTTCTTGGCAGAATCCACAGACACAGCACACAGAGCCTCTTGTCAGGCCCTCGGAGGAGTCAGATCCACTTTTAACTTTGTTATTTCCTCTGCTGCCTGGCAAACATGTTTTGCCCAGCACGGTCCAAAGGCCACAGGACACAGCCCAAGGAACGCTCTTTATTCTGGGGGGTGTTGTCAGACGGGAGATCGCAGCTCCTGCAGGAGGGGGATGCGGCTCCTGCCCTGCTGCAGAGCACTCGGTGTGTTTGAGCTGGGGTTTGCTGTTTTAAAGGCGCTGCTCAAGCCCCTTCCCTCCCCTTTGCCAAATCCCGGGGCACGGCACTCTCCTTGCTTTAGGATTTAAAGAAATGTGGCCTCAAACGTCTCTTGAGGAAGGTTAAGGAGAAAAAGAGTGTGGGAGGCACTGATGTCCCCTCCCCAGGCACTGATGTCCCCTCCCCAGGCACTGATGTCACCTCCCCAGGCACCGATGTCACCTCCCCAGGCACCGATGTCACCTCCCCAGGCACCGATGTCCCCTCCCCAGGCACTGATGTCCCCTCCCCAGGCACTGATGTCCCCTCCTCAGGCACTGATGTCCCCTCCCCAGGCACCAATGTCCCCTCCCCAAGCACCGATGTCCCCTCCGCAGGGGCTCTGTCACTCCCCCAAGCCACAAACCCTTACCTTGCTTTTCTTTCTTCCTTCTGAAAGGCGAAGGACACTTCCTGCAATCAGAGA
This sequence comes from Eopsaltria australis, assembly GCA_034509425.1. NCBI lineage: Eukaryota > Metazoa > Chordata > Aves > Passeriformes > Petroicidae > Eopsaltria > Eopsaltria australis. The sequence continues at coordinate 20,530 of JAVTVJ010004150.1, forward strand.
GAGGCATCAGCCCTGAGAACCCCGCACCTCTTCCCTCCCCAAGCACCGACCCAAGGCACACCTGGGCTGCAAGGGGAGCCTCAGCAAGAGCCACCCCGAGTGACCCTCGCGGGGCAGTGTCCACGGGCAGGGCGTGGGGATGAGTCTCCTCCTCCTGGGGCACCCCCACCTGTCGCTTTTTTGGTTTTTGCAGTGGTTTATGTTTTTATTTTGGTAGTAGAATTTTTTAATGTATTTTCTATAAACATAGTCTTCGATTTTTTAATTAGTATAGATTGTTTTGAACTTTTAAATTGTGTTTATTCCTTTCTCCTAAGGTGGAGAAAGATGATAGACTGTGTGATTATCCTGTGGAATTGCAGAGGTGGTGACCTCATTGACCAACCCACGATTGTCTTAGGAAAGATATAAAAATGAGTGAATAAAGAAAGGCAGAGCCTCTATTCTGCTCCTGCCTGGGTGGTCCTGACTTGCTGCTAAATCTGCGTGTTTCTCTCGTGTCCGACAGTGCGACACCCACCACACCCCAGAGCCCCCCAGCTCTCCCTGCCTGCCCCCCAGCTCTCTGTGCCTGCCTCCAACTCTCCCTGCCTGTCCCCCAGCTCTCCCTGCCTGCCCCCAGCTCTCCCTGCCCCCAGCTCTCCCTGCCTGTCCCCAGCTCTCCGTGCCTGCCCCCAGCTCTCCCTCCCTGTCCCCCAGCTCTCCCTCCCTGCCCCCCAGCTCTCCCTCCCTGCCCCCTGCTCCTGCCTGCCCCAGCTCTCCTGCCTGTCCCCCCAGCTCTCTGTGCCTCCCCCAGCTCTCCCTGCCTCCCCCCCAGCTCTCCTGCCTGTCCCCAGCTCTCCTGCCTGTCCCCAGCTCTCTCCTGCCCCCAGCCCCCCAGCTCTCCCTCCCTGTCCCCAGCCCCCCAGCTCTCCCTGCCTGTCCCCCAGCTCTCCCTGCCCCCCAGCTCTCCCTCCCTGCCCCCCAGCTCTCCCTGCCCCCAGCTCTCCGTGCCTGCCCTCCCATCCCAGCAGCATCCCCAGGACTGAGAGCTCCTCTCACGGGGCTCCCTTTGCACAGCTCAGCTCTGAGGTGCAGGGATGATCCCAGCTGGCACAAACCCCCTTTTTTGGGCTCTGCTGCTCTGCCAGCCCCACTCCCTGTGGCCTGGCCTCCTTCCCCAGTGTCTGCCCGAAGGTTTCAGGCACTTTTCCTGTTCTCAGCTTTGCACTTAGGACAGAACCAAACCAAACAAGCCTTGCCCTCGCTGCGAGCCAAGCCAAACCCTCATCTCAGCTGTACCTGTGTGAGCAGAGAGACACAGGCCAAGCACAGATCTGTTCCAAGAGGGGACAGGAGCCAAATTCATCCCAGCTGCAACAACAGAGCCTGGGGCCGAGCTCCTGCAGGCTGGCACTGGCAGGGGGGACTCGTGTCACATTGTGGGACAGATGCACGGAGGGAATGTCACGCTCGGAGCAGGTGCCAGCCCTCGTGTGGCCCCTCCTGAGCACACACAGAGCAAAGGGTGCAGCTGAGGGGCTCCCAGGGGGCTGTGCCTCTGCTCAGCAGCTGAAAAATGGGCAGGCAGTGCCTGGGATGGGGCTCCAGGCTCAGCACTCGGGCTCCAGGGGATGCTGTGTGTCCCACAGGGTGGCATTTGCCAGCCAGCCCTGCCACAGCCGGGCACAGAGCAGCGCCCCGGGCAGGGCTGAGCCTGTGCCAGCTCTCCCAGGCAGCTGCAGGGGTGAGGGACAGCTCAGGCTGTGCAGCAATGCCCTGGCGCTCCAGTGGCAAACCAGAAATGCCCGTGAATGCAGCAGAGAGCTCTGGAATGGGCAGTAATGATTAACCAGGCCCGGGGAGGCAAAGGCAGCTTGGGGCCAGGCAGGGTGGGCAAAGCTCCAGCACTGCCACGGGGGCACCTCCAGCCCTTCACAGGCACAGTCCGGGGCTTCTCCCCAGGAATTCGGGGTTTGGCTCACAGCAGCACCACTTTGTGGGGCTCTCACAGCCTCCTCCCGCTGCCTGCAGTGTGTCCTCCTTGCCCAGGTTTGTGTGCCAGAGCAATTCCCTTCCTCCCAGCACTCAGATATTGAGGATTTCACCAAACCCCAGCCCCTTTTGGGGCACTTCCCTTCCTCCCAGCACTCAGACATTGAGGATTTCACCATACCCCAGCCCCTTTTGAGGCACTTTCTTTCCTCCCAGCACTCAGTTATTGTGGGTTTCACCAAACCAGCATCTTTTGGGGCACTTCCCTTCCTCCCAGCACTCAGTTATTGAGGATTTCACCAAACCCCAGATCTTTTTGGGGCACTCCCCTTCCTCCCAGCACTCAGATATTGAGGATTTCACCAAATCCCAGATCTTTTTGGGGCACTCCCCTTCCTCCCAGCACTCAGATATTGAGGATTTCACCAAACCCCAGCCCCTTTTGGGGCACTTCCCTTCCTCTCAGCATTTAGATATTGAGGATTTCACCAAATCCCAGCCCCTTTTGGGGCACTTCCCTTCCTCCCAGCACTCAGATATTGTGGGTTTCACCAAACCAGCCCCTTCTGAGGCAGAAGCAGCAGGGTCCCTCCCCTCTGTGCTGGCAGCCAGGCTGGGCTGGCATTCCAGGCTGCCTCCCTTTGTGGAGGGAACACTGCAGGCAGTGTGTGGGCTGCAGCTATTCCTGTCTGCAGGATAATCACAGCCAGGCATCTCCCCGGGAATGGGGACACGTGTGCCACGGGAAATGGGAGCAGGGAAACCTCTCCCCTGCTCTCCAAACCGGGTCAGACGTGCTGGAGCTCCCAGCCCGGGAGAATTCTCCATGGCAGCACCCACATCCCTGCTCCTGCACTGCTGCCTCCCCTCTCCCCGTGCCAAGGCCACCCTGATTCCTGCCCTGCACAGTCCTGGGGTCTGGATTTGGGCAGCTTTCCCTGTCTGGGCACACTTTAGTGCCACTTTCATGGTGACAGCCTGGGGCCTGCCCTGCACGGGGACAGAGGAGCCCAGACCCGAGGGCACCGTTCCTGCATCAATAATTTCCCTCTGGGAATAAATTTGCTGTGACAGATTTTCTTTCAAGAGCTCAGACTGTTCCCCAGGCAGCCCCTGATCGAGCCCGTGCCTGCTGATGCCCCGGGTGCCTCATTTGCCCTCTGCCACAGGGCAGAGGAAATAAAAAACAGGAGTTTTGGTGGGTGAGCAGCTTTCCACCTCCCACCTTCAACTCCCATTCCCAAATCCCAAATTCCTCAGGGCTCGGGGCTTGGAAGAACCTCGGTGTCCTCAACTCCTGAGCCTTCCTCCACTAGGTGATGCTGTGCCTCTTGGAATTACTCAAAACTCCGGATGAATTTCTCATACTTTCAACAAACGCAGCGTCAGACAGAGAACATCCTCGGAGCTCCGTTCGATATTCACGGCTCTTCCCCTCGCAGCACGCCCAGCGCTGAAAATATTCCCACTTGGCACGGAGCGATGCCCTTTCCCTGCGAGCAGGAGGCGCAGGAGGGCACGGCAGGAGCCAGGAGGGATTAAAGTGTCACCGTCCCTCCCAGGGAGAAAGAGCCGCAGCATCCCAAAAACGCGGCCGGGATTTCCCGGACAGAAATAAATCCCAGACGGGCGCGGGCAGGGAGAGGGGCTGGAATGGCTGAGGGCAGGACGAGGTGGCTGAACCCCTCGAAGGGACACTTTAAGGGATGAGGACAGGGATTTTCACCAGATCTTTACAAGCCGCAAGACCCCAAGCTGCCACTCCCATCCGGGCTGAGATGCGACAAAAACCCCCCCTTGTCACCCTCCTGTCGAGCCCCATTCACCTGCACAGCCCTGCCCCGTGCTCACCTCTCCCTCCCCGGGCAGGTGCGGGGCTCGGAGCCAGCGGGAGCCGTGGCAAAGCTCCCAAAACCCTTCCAAAATCGCGCCCGGTGCCCGCCCCGCACCCGCGGCCCCACACTCACCAGGGCCGCCCGCAGCTGCACAGGTTGCCCATGTCCTCCTTCCCCCATGGAGCCGGAGCCTCCTCTGGACAGGCTGAGCTTGTATTTCCTGGTTCCTGCTCGGCCCCTGGCTGCTCCAGGGAGTGTCTGCCCGTGTCGGGTTTCTGTGCAGCGCTGGCCCCGTGTGCCATCTACCGGAGCTGTCCCGGGGCCGCCTCGCCGCCTCTCCCGGCAGTGTCGCGCCGTGTCCCCAGGCGTCACCCCGCGGCCAAAACTCTGCTTTGTCACTCGCACATTGGCCGTGCCTCCGCTGTCCCTCTGTCCCCCCCGGCGCAGTCCCGCTGGTGCCAGCGGTGATGCAAAAGGGGACGGAGGAGGGACTTGGGACAAAAGGAAAAAGCCCCCAGGGTGGGAGCTGGCCGTGCTGGTCCTGCTGCCCATCGAGCAGGGTGGCAGGAGAATGTGGGGCACGTGTGGCATCACCTGGGAGTGCGCGGATGTCTTGGAGTTCTCCTCTCAGCTGAGCTCTGCTGCTGCTCACCCACAGCCTCGGGAGTGGTGGAAATGCACTTTTTTTAAAAGCTGCCTGGATAAAAGTATTCAGTTCTGTGCCTTTGAGGGTGGCAGGGTCCCAGGAGGGCCCTCTCACCCCTAAGGAGCTGCAGTTCAGCTCTCAGGCTCATTCTCAGTGGGTCAGACAGGAACAGGGACGAGCATTTTCACCTCTCTGCCCCTGCTGAGAGCCCTCCAGACTGTCCAGCCTGATTGAGCAGAGCCCTGGTCATTCCTGGACCTGAGGACTGGGTAATTCCTGGGACCTGATCTCAGGCAGGTCTGAGAGAACAGATCCGCCTGAAAGATATCATTTTAACACCATTCTTGAGCAGAAACTTTGCCCCACAGCTCTGAGTTGGCACTCAGCCCCAGTTCCGGGCAGCTCTGACCCCTCGAGGGGTGTCCAGCAAGGGGGTGAGCTTTAATTCACCTTTCTGTGACAGGAGGTGCCCTGCTCCAGGTGTACCCACGCTCTCAGCACCATTTAGCACCTGCCCAAGGGTACAGCAAAGCTTGAACCTGTCCAGGAGTGGCAGAGGGAGGAGGATTCTGCTTTGGAAGGGTCACTGCTGGCTCTGGGGCTGAGCCTGAGCCCTACTCTGACACTGCTCCTCGCTTTAGGGCTGGAGAAACACCACAGAATTTAGGCTTAGGTTTCTGCAGGCAGCTGGGATTCGGTGCTGGCAGGGTTCTCAGGCTGCTGCAGAGTCCAGGTGCTCCCAGGAGCCCGGCCCTGCCTGGGAAGCTGCCGCCTCTGTGTCTCTGGGCTTGCACAGACACTGTTGTTTTAATGAACCGGCGTCTGTTTTGATTTCTGGGATAGCTCGGGCTTTGTTGCTTTGTGGGGAAGGAGGCAAAAAAAAAAGCCTGGGAGCCCATTCCCATCAGCCTCTTGCACAAATACTGGAGCTGCCGCTTCGAGCTCCACCAGAGAAACAGAAAAGCATCACAAACATTGGCAGGGCCGGGGAGCGCTTGGCTGCCACTCCGCATTCCCTCCCCGGGCTGTGTCTGCGGGGCTCGGGGCACGCACGGCCCCCGGAGAGCCTGCCGGGCTGCGGGGACAGCGGGGACAGCGGGGACAGCGGGGAGAGCAGGGGGGTAGCAGGGGGATAGCGCGGGGACAGCGGGGACAGCACGGGGACGGGGACAGCAGGGGGGGGGACAGCAGGGGGACAGCAGGGGGATAGCAGGGGGGACAGCACGGGGACACCGGGGACAGCAGGGGCATAGCAGAGGGATAGCAGGGGGATAGCAGGGACAGTAAGGAGACAGCAGGGGGACAGCAGGGGGACCGCGGGGGGGGGCAGCAGGGGGATAGCAGGAACGGCGGGGACAGCAGGGGGGACAGCAGGGGGACAGCAGGGGGACAGCAGGGGGGACAGCAGCGGGGACAGCAGGGGGACAGCAGGGACAGCGGGGACAGCACGGGGACGGCCCTGCCCGCCCCGGGGACAGCCCTGCCGGCCCCCGGGCACTGCCAGCCCCTGTCCTGCATCGCTGCGTGACACAGCTGTGACACCGGCACAAGCAGGGGAGAATGAACCCAGGGGAGAGCAAAAACAGGGCCGGGAAGAGCTGGGGAGGGCGCGGAATTGTGCGGGCACTGCCAGTGCTGGCATTTTTGTGGCAGGAGTGTCCAGGTCCCTCGGGCACTGGGGCAGGTGTGGTACGGGCACACACCGAGCTGGCACTGGCTACCAAAAATGAAGAACAGAGAGATCCGAGCTGTTTTGGGTGCTCCTTTTGTCTCAGAATCCCGTCCCAGTGCAGCCCCAGCCCTGGCCATGTGCTGCTGAGCGGGGACAGATGGCATCTGATGGCCCAGCCCGTGCCGTGTGTGCCAGTCTGTGTGGGTGCTCTCCCGAGGCTCTCCCCATCCCCAGCCCAGGGCAGGGCTCATCCCAACCGCAGGAAACCTGCAGGGAGCAGAGGGACCGTCAGCGTTCCTGGCCAGAGCAGGGACAAAGAGAAGCCTTTCAGAGCTGAGGCGTCGGTGAGTGTGAGGAAGGCTTTAGTGAGGGGGCAGTGAGGAAACGAGGAGCCCACGCACAGCTCAGGCTCAGGGACAGAGCTGAGGTCTGGGCTGGGTGAATGGGATGCAGGTGACTGATAATTATTAGCCCAGAATCATGCCTGGGATTATTATTGACTTATACAATGCCTGTTGTAAAGGTGATTTTTATTTGACAGCTTACCTGGTTCCGCTTCAGGAGTCAGGCGGGAGGTCACACACTGAGGGGACCTGCTCTGCCACCCTCCCCCTGCCCCCTGAGCCTGGCAGGCAGGGCTGCTCCTCATCTGACTGATCCAGGGCTGGCAGGGCCCTGGGGAGCAGGAAAGAGCTGAAAATAGCTGGGCACTGCTCTGCTCTGCTCTGGATCCCACTCTGCCTGGCAGGGCACAAAATTCAGCCTCATGTCCGTGTTCCAGCTCCCAGAGGGATGTGCTGGAGGCTCTTGAGCGGGGCGTTCCTGCCTCAGGTATTCCTGGAGGCAGAGCCACAGGGACAAGGGGAAGTCACATCCCCGAGGATTTCGGAGCCTCCTCTCCCCTCTCTTGGGATGCCAAACACCCCAAATTTAGCCACTGACACAGCATTTTGTGTGCCTGGCTTGGCCCTGATGACACAAGGCTGGCAAGTGTCACCTGCTGGGCCCTGGGGCAGCAGCTGCCAGCGCCAGCAGCACACACGATCCCTGTCCCCACCGCGGGGACATCGCTCGTGTAGCATCACAGTGTCTGCAACAGGGGCCAAAGTCAGCCCCTCCCTGGCTTCACAGGCAGGGCTGGGGCACCAGCGAGGCAATTGGGGTCAGAGCAGAGCCCTTTCCTTCAGCATTTTGGGGTTCTGTGAAGGATGTCCCATAACTAAAGGGCTGAGCGGGCACCGGCTGTGGCTTGGCTTTAATTAATGCCTCATTAACTTGGGCTCGTTCCAGCTGGAGATGCTCAGGGACCTTCCCAGGGCTCATCACTCCACACGGTTTTGTCCTTGAGGCCGCTCCCCTGCGGGCTCCCTAAAACCAGCAGCTGGGGCTGGGGGGTGAGGCACAAAGGTGGCCACAGTCCCTGCATGTCCCCACTGGTGCCACCTCCCCAGTGTGACTCCCAGCTGGGCACTGTCCATCCTCCCTGCTGCCCAGGAGCGACACCAATGCACGGCAAACAAGAGAAGAGCAGAGGCAGATTTATTCCCCTCTCCTCCTGATCGCTGCAGGCTTTTACAGACCCACACCCACCTTCCACAGCCACGAAACTCAGAAGCTGGGCACTGGGATCCCCTTTTCTCTCTTCCCAGTGCCCTTCTGGGCTGGAGCACAGTCCCCTGAGACACAGCCTCACAGTTTAGGGCAGGAGTGACCCTGGGGTGAGAGCAGAGCTGCTGACCCAGGAGAAAACTTGCATCACAGTCACTCACACTCACACTTCAGTCCCACTCTCTTTTCCAGTTCCAAGTCCCTTTTTTTTTCCCAGCCATCAGCCTTGAGAAGCACAAGTGTGGCTGCCTCAGGGCGCTGCTAAACACTGATGGTGACACATGGCAGATTCCCCATCCCTGTCCCCCCCACCTTCCCACATCTGCAGCCTTTAGGACTTTTCCTTCTCCTTCCCTTCCTCAGGCTCTTCTTTCCCCGCTGGCTGCTCCTGCCGGGTGATCTCCACCTCGTTCACTCTGGCCTTCACCTCCTTGCCTGTCCGCGGAGCCACGATGCTCAGGATGCCATCGTGGGACAGGGTGGCCCTGACCAGCAAGGGGTCCACGTCCAGGGGCAGGATGTAGGTCCTGGTGAACTCCCTGGAGATGAAGCCGTGGCGATCGGCCTTCTGCGGGTGCTGCCCCACCACCTCCAGCAGGTTGTCCACGGTACGGACGCTGAGCTCGTCGGGCAGGAACTGGCACACGTCCAGGAACACCTGGAACTTGTGCTCGTTCAGGCAGATCTCCGAGGTGCCCCTCTCCAGCTGCTTGTTGATCCGGGGCCGGATGTAGTAGCCGTGGTACAGGGCAGGGGCTAAAATCTCCGATGGGGACACGCCTGGGAAGGAGACTCAGTGAGGAGATGGCAGGGGACAGCCAGGGAATAGCCAGGGAGTAACCAGAGGATAGCCAGGGAATAGCCAGGGAATAGCCTGGGAGTAACCAGAGGATAGCCAGGGGATAGCCAGGGAATAGCCAGGGAGTAACCAGAGGATGGAATAGCCAGGGAATAGCCTGGGAGTAATCAAGGAATAGCCTGGGAATAAACAGGGAATAGCCAGGGAATAGCCAGGGAAAAGCCAGGGAATAACCAGAGGATAGCCAGGGGATAGCCAGGGAATAACCAGGGAATAGCCTGGGAATAATCAGGGAATAGTCAGGGAATAACCAAGGAATAGTCAGGGAATAACCAAGGAATAGTCAGGGAATTACCAGGGAATAGCCAGGGCATAGTTGTGGAATAACCTGGGAATAGCCTGGAATAGCCAGGGAATAGCCAGGGAATAATCAGAGAATAATCAGGGAATAGCCAGGGAATAATTAGAGAATAGTCAGGGAACAACCAGGGAATAGCCAGGGAATAGCCAAGGAATAGCCAAGGAATATCCAGGGTCTCTCTCTTCATGCCCTCTTCTCCATCCATGCCCACTGCTGCCCATCCCATCCCTCCCTCATGCCACCCATGCTCTGCCATTCGTGCACAAGCTGTGAAAACACGGAGCAAAAACGCTCAGGGCTTGGAGGAGCACACAGGAGGAGTTTGGGGCCTGCAGGACACCTTGGCTTTGCCACATCACCACAACAGGGGTGGAGTCTGCTGCAGTTCCCACCTTTGTGCCCCTAAAACACTCCCAGAGCCGCATCCCTGCCAGCCCTGCGTGCCACCCTGGCTGCAAGGCCAGGGCTGGCATCCAGCTTGACATGTTGGGTGCACAGGGAGGGCCTGGTGGGTGCTCTGGGAGCTGTGCAGGCAGAGCCCACGGCCAGGGATGGGCATGGAAACTGCTGACGAAGCCCTGGAGAGCTAAAGGCCTTTTGTGTGCCATTGTCCGGGGGGCTTTCCTTGGAGCTTTTTGCCTTTTCACGCTGTTGTGCTGGTGCTGAATGGTTCTGCTGCTGCCCACATTCCTTCCCCTCGGCCAGCCACTGCCCAGCTTTGTGCTGAACGCCCCAGCTCAGCTTTTCTCCACATCCCCCCGGCTGGAAAAGCTTCCCCCCTCCCTGCCCTGAGCGTTTTTGCTCCGTGTTTTCACAGCATGTGCACGAATGGCAGAGCATGGGTGGCACGGGAGAGGGATGGGATGGGCAGCAGCGGGCATGGATGGAGAAGTGGGCATGAAGAGAGAGAGAGAGAGAGACCTGGATATTTCCTGACTATTTCCTGGTTCTTCCCTGATTATTCCCAGGCTGTTCCCTGGCTAGTCCCTGGTTATTCCCTGGCTATTCCCTGGTTATTCCCTGGCTATTCCCTGGTTATTCCCCAACTATCCCCTGGTTGTTCCCTGGCTCTTCCCTGATTATTCCCAGGCTATTCCTTGATTATTCCCAGGCTATTCCTTGATTATTCCCAGGTTATTCCCTGGCTATTCCCTGGTTATTCCCTGTCTATTCCCTGGCTATTCCCTGGCTGTTCCCAGGCTATTCCCTGATTATTCCCTGGTTATTCCCTGGCTATTCCCTGGTTATTCCCTGACTATTCCCTGGTTATTCCTTTGCTATCCCGCCTTGATTTGACCTGGGTTCCTCCACTCAAAATTCCTCCTCTCCAGCTTCCTGCTCTGGAGTCCAAACTCCCCAGAAGGAGCTGCACCATCCCTCCAGCAGCAGAGGGGAGGAAGGAGCAGCGAGGGGGGGATCCCAGCTCCTTCCTTACCTTCTCCAAAGTTCTGGTCGTAGATCTTGCTGGGGTTGGCGAACTCGTACTCGGAGCTCATGGGGTAGGCGTGGGGCACCGTGCGGGCAGCCATGGCGTGTCCAGGACGGGCACCTTCCCTCCTTCCCCCCTTCCCAGCCCTCTGCCTCTCCGAGTGAGGGCTGCGAGCCTTCAGCTGGGTGGATTCCAAAGGGAGGAGTGTGTGATAAAAAAGAAGGACCAAAATAGCCCCGCGCACGCAGGCCGGGCCAGGGTGGAGAGGGAAGGGTCTGGCTGCATTCCTGCAGGGAGGGCAGGCACTGCCCGAGCCCAGGGACACCTCGGGGACACCCTGAACGTCCCCCCGGCCTCTGAGGGTCCACAGCTGGGACTCAGGGGCTGAGGGAAGCAGGACAGAGCCCAGGCTCTGCTGCTCCAAAGCAAGGGCTCGTTGGAGCAGCCTCAGGGAGTGCCTGACTCTGGAATTGGTGGCTCCGAGCCCCTGTGGGTGCTTGGTGCTTGTTCAGGATGTGTAATGAGGTCACTGCCCTCATCCTCTGCCCCACTGTGAGCTTGGGGCTCAAACCTCTCCCATTTCCTGCATGAGGAGGCTGATTTTCCCAGAAGCTGAGCTCAGGTCTTTGAGTGGTGAAGGGCTGCAGGGAGTTCAGCAGGGATCCAGATCCCGCTGCTGTCACCTCCCCATCCCGAGCCGTGCTGGCTGCCCAGGCTCTTCCCTTGCCCAGGGCTTTGGCACAATGTCATGAGAAATGCTGGTGCCAGACATCACAGTTAAGCCAGGCTCTGAACCTGGCGTAAATCCAGCTTTACTGAGCAGGGCTGGTGGGCTGCTGGTGCCGCAGCAGGGGAGGGGTGCCCAGCTGAGCTCTGCACGCCCTGAAACCAGAGATTTCCTTGAGCCCAGCAGTGTGGGAGAGCAGGTGCAGAGCTGTTGATGTCATGGGGACTTGGAGAGGGTATTTATGGCCCGGGCTGCTGCACAGAGCAAATCCTGCGCCCTATTCTTGCCGACAAGCCGAGAGGAAGAGGCTCAAAGCCCTTTGCAAAGGGCTGGCAGAGCTGGCAGCGCCTCTGAGCCAGAAATTGTGTTTAAATTGCGAGCTCTCGCAGGCAGAGAAGCTCTTGCCCTTCAGCAGTCGCTGGGCTGAACCCATCCCTGTGATTTGGGCTCACGGGCGAGGCAGGAATTAAAACAAATGTGTGAATTATTGGGAGGAGAGCTGCAGGAGAGCAGGTTAGTGCAGGGGCAGGGGCAGGCAGAGGTGCAGTGCAGCCCCACGGAGGCCGTGCCCGTGCCCAGATTCCCTCTGGGGTCACACCATGGGGGTCTCCATTCCAGAAAAATGCGTTCTGCACTGGGCAGAAGATGAGGAGCGTTGGTGGAGAGACCCATCCTCTACTCACCCACACCACGAGGGCGGCGAGGGGCGCAGAGCTGCAGCGCCAGCGCCATCCCAGCAAAGCCCTGCCCGTGATTTTGGGGCTGATTTTGCGGGACCGGCCCAGCCCTGGTGGGCGATGCGAGGCGCCCGTGCCAGCAGCAGGAACAACGTCCCCTTGTCCCGGTCGCCGCGAGCCAAAGATAGGAGCTGCATTGATCCCACTGGCATCCAGAGCAGCTGGAACATCGGCCAAGCGCGCCCGGGACCGCGGATAAACAGCACGTGGGCAGCGGGGCGGGCAGCCGGGCACTCTGCCTCCGTGCTGCCCCATTGGGCTCCTTCCCTTGCTCTCCCCTTCCCCCTCCTCCTCAGCAGCGCGCTCAAATCCCTCAGACAGCTACTGGGCACCGCCGAAGGGCCCAGCCCAGGAGTGGGACAATAAAATCCCTGACACCACTGTTCAAGAGGCCTCGGGGGGGTGGAAGGCCAGGCCAGCTGCACGGGTATAAAGCTGTCCCCGCTGCCGGCACGGCACTGCAGCACAGTTGTTTGCCAGGCTCCTCCAGCGCTCTCCAATGGATATCACCATCCACAACCCCCTGATCCGCAGACCCTTCTTCTCTTGGTTGGCACCGAGTCGTATCTTTGACCAGATTTTCGGGGAGCACCTGCCGGAGTCGGAGCTGCTCCCAGTTTCCCCCAGCTTCAGCCCCTTCCTGATGAGATCCCCCATCCTTCGGATGCCCAGTTGGCTAGAGACAGGACTCTCGGAGGTAATCTTTGCTTCTTCGGGCTCTTTGTGACTGCTGGGGGCACAGCCTGCTGGCTCTGGAGGCCCAGGAGAGCTGAGAGCTTGGAAGATGCCCGTAGGTGATTTTTTTGGGTTTTTTTTAGGAAAAAGGTTGGGGAAAAGGGTCTGCTGTGTCTGTGCCTCTGCATTGCTTGGGATGGAGCAAGCCTGGCCAGAGTGATGGGAACAGAGGCAAACCCAGCTCCGTGTGCATGGCAGATGACCCTGGGAGCTGGCAGAGGAAAGGATGAAGCTTAATTTCCCTAATTTCCCCTAATTTCCCTAATTATTTCCCTAATTTCCCAGTCTGCTGTGCCAAACTTTCACTCCCACTCCCAGCTGAGAAGCCAAGAACTGGGGGGCAGTGGGATCCTCCTGGCAGGCAGCGCAGGAGCCCATGGATGCTGAGGGAAAAGGGGCCTGTTTTAAACCATCACCGCCCAGAAAAGCAGAGTTTTAATACAATCCAGGACCCAGAGGATCATGGAGCAGGCGCCTCCTCGCTCCAGGGGCCGAGCCAAGAGGCTTTTGCCTGTCCTGCAAGTCAACTGTCTTATTCCCAAAGAGCCATTCCAAGCAGAAGGAGTGAAAGCATTAATTTAATCCTTGCATAATGATCCCCTTGATTTAGTGACCTGGGTCTGGCTGCCCATAATAAAGAGTCCGTTTTAACTAGAGTCGGTTTTAACCAATTCAGAGGAGAATCTCAGGTCCTGTAGTGATGGGCATTGATGCAAGGCCAGCAAGGGACAGAGCCACTCAGGTCAGACCCCAAAATAAAGCTCAGTGTGTGAGTAGAGACCAGCGTGAGTCTTGACCTCAAAACCCTCACCTGCTCTTTGCTGAAATCACCTCCTTGTTTTTGTTTTTTCTGAAAACACCCCCTTATTTTTGTTTTTTTTTTTTTCTTCTGAAATGACCTCCTTTTTTTTTGTTTTTTTTTCTGAAATCATCCCCTTATTTTTGGTTTTTTTGGGGTTTTTTTTTTTTGTTTTCTTATGAAATCGCCTCCTTTTTTTGGTTTTTTTCTGAAATCATTCCCTTATTTTTGGGTTTTTTTGGGGTTTTTTTTGGTTTTTTTATGAAATCACCTCCTTTTTTTGGTTTTTTTCTGAACTCACCTCCTTTTTTTTTGTTTTTTTCTGAAATCACCCCCTAATTTTTGTTTGGTTTTTTGTTTGTTTGTTTGTTTGTTTTTTCTGAAATCACCTCCTTTTTTTTGGTTGTTTTTTTTTTTTTCTGAAATCACCCCCTTATCTTTGGATGTTTTTTTTCTCCTGAAATCACCTCCTGGTTTTTGCAGATGCGACTGGATAAGGACAAATTCTACGTGAACCTGGACGTGAAGCATTTCTCCCCGGAGGAGCTGAAGGTGAAGGTGCTCGGGGACATGATCGAGATCCACGGGAAGCACGAGGAGCGCCAGGTAACCCCTGCTTTAACCCCACCCCTGAGGGGCCCACTGGCACCTCCCTCACCTCTGGAGACTGCAAAACATTCCTGTGCTCATCTCAAATATTTGTAATTTTTTTTTTTATCGAGATGTTCCATGCAGTTCCCCCCCCCCCCGAGCTGATCCCAGACAGGGCAGCAAGAGGGTGGAGGTTTATTGCTGATGTTGCGTGAACTGTGAGCTGAACTGGAAAATCATCTGTGAAATGGGCATTTTTGGGCTTGCCCCTCTTTCTGGGATGAGGCCAGCAGTGCAGGGAGGCGTCCAACGAGCTAAAAATGAACTGTAATAATTAAACCACGCAATAAATCAGTGCACTGCCCTGTGTGTCACCTTTCCTAGGCCCAGCTATCACTTTGTAATCCTTTCAAAGTTGTGTTCTGCTGTCGTTCATCCCTCTCCTCGCTGGCTCTGGAGCCCTGTGTGGACACTGCGCAGGCAGAAACCCAAAGCCATGCCCAGAGCTGGATGTGACAGCATTTTCCAGTCCCCAAAGCAGCTGTGTCCCTGGAATTGCCATCCCAGATGTGCCAGCCAGGAGATCCAGCACTCCCCGTAATCCTGACACGATTTCTGGAATTCTTTTTGGCTAAGAAGATGATGAAGCAGTGAGATGAGGCACTGAGGGTCTCCAGGGCAGGAACGGCACCTCGGGAATGCTACAGGCGGTGCAGGCTGGACACAAAACCTCCTCCTGTAAATACCCCGCGTACCTGCAGGCACCTCCAGCCCAGGCAGCAGCTCTTTAAAGAGAGGCACCTCATCCCCAAAACCCTTTAACCCCCCTGCAAACCTCCCCTTGGAAACCCCCAGCTCCCCATCCTCACCCTTTACGCCAAAGCCGCGCGGTCCAGGCGGAACGGGGCGAGCATCCCTAATTAAAATCCGCTCCTCCTCCCCTCCCTTTGGCGCAGGACGAGCACGGCTTCATCGCCAGGGAGTTCAACAGGAAATACCGCATCCCGGACGACGTGGACCCGCTGACCATCACGTCGTCGCTGTCGCTGGACGGCGTGCTGACGTCAGCGCTCCCCGCAAGCTGAGCGATGTCCCCGAGCGCACCATCCCCATCACCCGCGAGGACAAACCGGCCATCGCAGGAGCCCAGAGGAAGTAGGGGCTGCCCCGCTGTCCCCAAAGCCACCCCTCTGCAGGGCCATTGCAGAGCTCTTTCCTCCACCAAGCGCCGGCTGTACTGAATGGCTGCTCGTATTATTTATGCTGAGTAAGTTTACTAACGAATAAAACCATGGAGAAGCAGTTTGGATTGACTTGTTTCGGGTCGGGGTTGAGGAAAGGTGGGTGAAAGGTGCGGGGGAATGTAATTTTTGGGTGACAGGCGTGGCCAGGACAGCTTATCTGGGTGTTCAGAAGCACTTTGCTCATCACGCCTTGTGTTCTCTCTCCCTTCAACGCTGCCAGAGGATTTCAGAGTGTTTCACAAGCAACAGGAAAGTTTCTCCCGTGGAGATTAAACTGGTAAAACATCTCCATGACAGTTGAAACCCATCTGAAGTGTGGGGATTTGATAACAGCTGGCTGGAAGACAACTGTATCTTTAATCTCTAGAATGATTCATGTCATGGAGAAACATCCAGGGGCTGCAGCCAGTTCAGAGCAGCTGCAGGTGAAAACTGCAGGGCTGCAGTGAACACAGATCTGCCCAAAGAGGAGAAAAACATCTCGCTCTGATGATGCAAATCACATCCCTTTGAAACTCTGGTGCCAGTGCCCTTCAGACAGTGAGCAGGATCTGATGTCTGCAGCAATAATCTGATTTATGCCAGCATTGCTGAGGGACAGAAACCACCACTAAAGTCCTTTTCAGGCATCTCCATCTGCTTAGTGCCTCTCTTCAAAGGGGTAGAAAGGGAAGTCTGGATGACTGGAACTGAATTTCTAAAATTCGTCTTCAAAAAGGACAGATCAGTCGCACACATCACCAGACTCAGCCATGACCTGGCCCATTTGCTGTGCTCCTTATCCCTGCTAAGATAAAAAGTTCCATTAGCAGGATCACATTTACAGCTCAGCTGAGCATCCTTCCTCTGGAGCTGTAGGTGAGAAAAATAAAATGAGCTCTCTGTGATGTGGGGTCACTGTCAAACACCCCAAATCCCCCCTCATTTCCAAGGTCTGCTGTTCCCTACGAGCTGGTTCTAATTAGCTCTCCCAGCTAATTGGGCTTGTCTGGCCAGGCACAGCCACCTCAGCACTTAAGAACAAACCCCAGACACTCACAGAGGCTCCAAACAGCACAGATTAAAAGGCAGGAAGAACATTTTCCACATGGCTTTCATGTGGGACAGGTCTTGGTGCTGGAAGGAAATCACTGCCCCACTGGTTCCTGAGGGTTTCTGTTGCTTTTCCTGCGCCCTTCTCGTTCCTTCTCCACCTGGAGGCCTGGAGGGCAGCAGGACTGAGCACCCGGGCTGCACAAAGAAAGCTCCAGCTCAGGGTGGTGGCCTGGAAATCAAAGAGGCTTTTTGTTCGAATCCTAAAAGAATCAACACTGAAATGTAGTAAATGTAAAATAGTAAGGATTTATCCAGAAAGTGCAGCTGAGGGAAATCCTTTCTTGTAGCACGGGGGTTTTGCCAGGCTCAAATCAGCAGCCAGAAATGGGCATTTTGGGTGAAAGCTGTCTGGGGATGAACTGCGTGAGGTCAGCCAGAGAATACTTGAAATGCAAAGCCACTCCCTGAGTGACCTGAAATTCCTGTTCTGGGGTGGCACAGGAGCACAGCCCAGCACGGGGAGAATGACAGAAAACATCTCTGTCATCTGCAGGCACAAACACCACCGAGAAGCTCCTCACATCCCTCAGATCATCCCAGTTCTGCACACATCAAATTCACTCTCTGATGTTTCCCTTCTAATCTGGAGCAGGTTGCTTCAAAGCAGTTTTGCTGGAAAGGAAAATTCACATTTAGCATGGCTAAATATAAGCGTGGAGGGTGTTTTTGTAATTATTGGGACGGGAAGGCTGAGTGGTAACAATTTTCTCAGCACCCAACGCCTCTCCAGGCCACTCACCCATCATTTGAAAGAGAAAAATGATCCACCCAAGGCCACAGGGACCCAGAGGCCGGCCCAGAGCTCACAAACTGATGGTGAAGCTCAGCTTTGCCCATTTCAAACCTTCCTCTGCTGTTATCTGTGTGAAACCCTGTCCTGACACACAGCCCCTGCCCTGTGGGGCAGCTGACACCCAAGCCTGGCTGGTTTATGTCTTATAAACCATAATTTCCTTCCTTCTCAAAGGCACCATCCCCATAAGTGAGGCAGGGTAATTAATTTACCTCCTATCACCCTGTTGAGGAATTAGGGACCTTCTTATTACACCTTGATTACGTCTGCAATTATCTGACACCAAACGATGCTTCCACCACCTCTCCACTGCTTCTCTTCCCTTTTTCTTCTCTTTTCTGTCTGTCTCTGCTTGTCCCCTTCGGGAATTAAAGCAGCCCAGATGTTGTCACAGTGTGAGAACTGCAGAACAGGTAAAGGCAGGTACAGGTGAAGACGAGTTCAGAGGAGGCCACCAGGTTGATTATAGGGCTGGAACTCCTCTGCTGTGAGGAAAAGCTGAGGAAATCGGGATTGTTGAGCTGGGAGAAGAGAAGATTTCAGCGTGACTCAATTGTGGCAGTCCAGTACCCGATGGGAGCCCCCAGGACAGCGGGACAGAGACTGCTCACAAAGACCTGGAGTGACAGAACTAGGGGGAGTGGCTCCAAAAAGAGAGCAGGGTTAGTGTAATTATGGTTAATGAGTAGGTTTTATGGTAATTACGGTAAAGAATGCAACTGTAGGGTAATTGCTGTAGAGAGCGCGTTTCAGGGGAATTACGGTCGAGGGCGCAGTTTGGGGGATTTTGGTGGTTTTGGGGGGTTTTTGGGGGGATATGGGGGGACTTTGGGGCGATTTTGGGGGATTTGGGGCGATTATCGGTGGATTTTGGGTGCAATTTTGGGCGGAATTTTTGGGATTTTGGGTGGAATTTTGGGGGGAATTCTGGGTGGAATTTTTAGTGGAATTTTGTGTGGATTTTTGGCGGAATTCTGGGTGGGACTTTGGGTGGAATTTTGAGTGAAATTTTTTGGGATTTTGGGTTTTGGGTGGAATTTCTGGAATTTCAGGGATGTTGGGGTCTCTCCGTGCCTCTGACCCCTCCCTTCCCCTCCCCCCGCCCTCAGGCCATGGGGCCCCTCCCGCCCCACCCGTGGCCCTCTGGATCCTCCTTGTGGCCACCGCCCCCCGCTCGGGGGTCACCGAGACCTCCCCGGACCCCATTCTGTGTAATTCTGTGATTCTGCAATTCCTCGGCTTTTTGCCTTTTAATTTTTTTTTCCTTTTGAACGCGACACCCATTTCCTGTTGCACGGCGGATGGGAGAGCACCCCGAACCCGCGCTCCCGCTCCCATTCCCGGGGATGCCGCTCCCACTCCCGGGGTGTCGCTCCCACCTCCCAGGGATGTCGCTCCCATTCCCGGGGATGTCGCTCCCACTCCCCAGATGTCGCTCCCATTCCCGTGGGTGTCACTCCCATTCCCAGGGATGTCGCTCCCATTCCCGTAGATGTCGCTCCCATTCCCGTGCGTGTCGCTCCCATTCCCGTGCGTGTCGCTCCCATTCCCGTGGATGTCGCTCCCACTCCCGTGGATGTCGCTCCCTCCCGTGGATGTCGCTCCCATTCCCGTGGATGTCGCTCCCATTCCCGTGGATGTCGCTCCCACCCCCAGGGATGTCGCTCCCATTCCCAGGGATGTCGCTCCCATTCCCGTGGGTGTCGCTCCCATTCCCGTGGGTGTCTCTCCCACTCCCGGCGATGTCGCAGCGCATCCTCCGCGGCGACACCGCCACCTCTCCGTGCCCGGGGGCGGGCCAGCGGCTGCCGAGGAGTCCCCGGGGATGCCCGCGGGGCCCCGACGCCACCAGCAGTGGCCGCTGACCGTGTCCCACGTCATGAGCGAGCGCCGGTGGCTGCGAGCGCCCGCGGCTGCGAGCCGGGGACATGGGGCCACCGCTCCGCCGCGTCCTGCTGCTCGGAGAGGGCAACTTCTCCTTCGCCGCGGCGCTGTGCGGGGCTCAGGACACGCACGTGGTGGCCACTTGCTACGAGAGCGAGGAGGAGGCGGCCGGGCGCGGGGGAGCGGCGCGGAGCATCCGCCGGCTGCGGGACAGCGGTGCGTGCGCGCCGGGGACCGCGGGGACGGGCTGGGCATGGGCGCGGAGGGGTGGCCCTGGTGCTGAGCCCTTCGCTGGCACCCTCCTGGCAGCCAGAGCGGCGTCGCTGTCACCCTGTTGTCCCCTCCTGCCGTGTCCCTTGGGAGCCCCACGCCACTCCAGGCGTTTCAGGGGAGGAGTTGGAACGGCCCAGCTGGCGAAATGAAACGCCTTAAAAACCTGATCTGCCGGAAATAGTACGGAAATAGTACTGAAATCACCATTTTCAGCTGTTTT
Organism: Eopsaltria australis; assembly: GCA_034509425.1. NCBI lineage: Eukaryota > Metazoa > Chordata > Aves > Passeriformes > Petroicidae > Eopsaltria > Eopsaltria australis. The sequence goes on from JAVTVJ010004150.1 coordinate 39,952, forward strand.
CAGAAGTTTCTGCTGCCTCGGAAGAGGGCAAAGGGCAAAGAGAGCCCCACAGGGCTTCTTGATGTTCCCAGTGCTCGAGTGGGCAGCTCTCAAACATTTAAAAATGCCCTGGAGCAGCTGCATTCCCACCTTCCTTCAAAATTCCCCTCCCTGATAACCATCAGAGCCTTGCTTTGCGTTTGGCAGGAGCCGAGGTTGTGTTTTCCGTGGACTGCACCAAGCTGCGGGAGCACTTTTCACCGGGAAAACGGGAATTCCATCGCGTTCATTTCAACTTCCCTCACTGCGGGAGGAAGGCCGGGGTGGCGAAGAACAGGGAGCTCCTTGCCCGCTTTTTCCGTAGGTGAGTAAACCAGAAATAAAACTAAGCACCGTGGCACAGCTTTCCAGCTGCATTCCAGGTGTTTTTCCAGCACTGGAGGATCTGGGAGTGCCCTAACAGGACTTTTCTTTACCTGTTTTCCCTTCCAGCTGCATTCCAGGTGTTTTTCCGGCACTGGAGGACCTGGGAGTGTCCTAACAGGACTTTTCTTTACCTGACTTCCCTTCCAGCTGCATTCCAGGTGTTTTTCCAGCACTGGAGGATCTGGGGGTGTCCTAACAGGACTTTTCTTTACTTGACTTCTCTTCCAGCAGCGTTCCAGGTGTTTTTCCGGCACTGGGGGATTTGGGGGTGTCCTAACAAGAGGGTTTTTTGTTGCCTGACCTCCCTTCCAGCTGCATTCCAGGTGCTTTTCCGGCACTGGAGGATCTGGGGGTGTCCTAACTAAAGGCTTTTTTTGCCTGGCTTCTCTTCCAGCTGCATTCCAGGTGTTTTTCCGGCACTGGAGGATCTGGGGATGTAATAACAGGACTTTTCTTTACCTGACTTCCCTTCCAGCAGCATTCCAGGTGTTTTTCCGGCACTGGAGGATCTGGGGATGTGATAACAGGACTTTTCTTTACCTGGCTTCCCTTCCAGCTGCATTCCAGGTGTTTTTCCAGCACTGGGGGATTTGTGGATGCGCTAACAGGCTTTTTGGTTGCCTGTTTTCCCTTCCAGCTGCATTCCAGGTGTTTTTCCAGCACTGGAGGATCTGGGGGTGTCCTAACTAAAGGCTTTTTTTTGCCTGGCTTCTCTTCCAGCTGCATTCCAGGTGTTTTTCCGGCACTGGGGGATTTGTGGATGTGCTAACAGGATTTTTTGGTTGCCTGTTTTCCCTTCCAGCTGCATTCCAGGTGTTTTTCTGGCACTGGAGGACCTGGGAGTGTCCTAACAGGAGTTTTCTTTACCTGACTTCCCTCCCAGCTGCATTCCAGGTGTTTTTCCAGCACTGGGGGATTTGTGGATGTGCTAACAGGATTTTTTGGTTGCCTGTTTTCCCTTCCAGCTGCCTTCCAGGTGTTTTTCCACCACTGGAGGACCAGGGAGTGCCCTAACAGGATTTTTCTTTACTTGACTTCTCTTCCAGCAGCGTTCCAGGTGTTTTTCTGGCACTGGGGGATTTGTGGATGTGCTAACAGGACTTTTCTTTACCTGGCTTCCCTTCCAGCTGCATTCCAGGTGTTTTTCCCGCACTGGAGGATCTGGGAGTGCCCTAACAGGATTTTTCTTTTGCCTGGCTTCCCTTCCAGCTGCATTCCAGGTGTTTTTCTGGCACTGGGGGATCTGGGTGTGTCCTAACAGGACTTTTCTTTACCTGACTTCCCTTCCAGCTGCATTCCAGGTGTTTTCCCAGCACTGGGGGATTTGTGGATGTGCTAACAGGATTTTTTTTGTTGCCTGCCTTCCCTCCCAGCTGCGCAGAAGTGCTGGCACAGGATGGAGAGATCCACGTGGCCCTTTGCAATGGCCAGGGAGGGACTCCGGCGGACCAGCCCAGGAGGGAGTGGCACAACAGCTGGCAAATCGTGGCTGTGGCAGCGGGGGCCGGGTTTATCCTGAGCGATGTTCGTCCTTTTAAAGCAGAGGCCATCCATGGATATAAAAGCACAGGTTACAGGTAACCAGCGCGTGGCAAAGCTGAAATTCTGATGTTTGTGCTCTTAAAATGCCCAGCACTGGAATGTTCTTTTAGTATCTTGTTGGGTGGAAAGGAACTGCTTTAATTTTCCTTTTAATTTTCCTTTCAATTTTCCTTTCAATTTTCCTTTCACTTTTCCTTTTAATTTTCCTTTTCATTTTCCTTTTCATTTTCCTTTCAATTTTCCTTTCAATTTTCCTTTCAATTTTCCTTTTCATTTTCCTTTTCATTTTCCTTTCAATTTTCCTTTCAATTTTTCTTTCACTTTTCCTTTTAATTTTCCTTTTCATTTTCCTTTTAATTTTCCTTTCAATTTTCCTTTCAATTTTCCTTTCAATTTTCCTTTTCATTTTCCTTTTCATTTTCCTTTCAATTTTCCTTTCAATTTTCCTTTCAATTTTCCTTTCAATTTTCTTTGAAATTTTCCTTTTAATTTTCCTTTCAATTTTCCTTTTAATTTTCCTTTTAATTTTCCTTCTAATTTTCCTTAAAGTTTCCCTTAAAATAGCTGCAGTTCTTGTTCATCTCGAAGCAGAGCAACCAAGATTAAAATGCGAGCTTGCTGCCAAAGCACCCTCTAAAAATAAGATTATCTCAGGATTTTAAAGGTCAAAAGCATCCGTTTCAGAAGAAATTTCAATCTCAGCCTAAAGACAAGAGAGCTGGGGGTTGGTGCTGGCCATCATCTGGTCCTGCCTGCTTGGGGCACAAAAAAATCAGAACTAATCAGAGACTTGGCTCTTTTTTTGTGTGTTTTCAGGAGTCAGGATAAATCCTTCTGTGTGGAGGGTGCTTTGAACCACATTTTCACACGGAGCACAGCACCCCTGTGTTTCACACCCGCGAGCTTCCGGACAAAACTGGGAAGCCAAAAAGTTTCTTTTCAAGTGCCACAAATCCTCGTGGATAAAATTAATAGGTGAGTTTTAGAATTAAAACTGTCCTGCTCTCAGTGGGAATGACCAGCAGTGGGGTCAGATAAATGGATATTTGCTTTTTTACCAGCAAATTGCAGTTAATTCTTGATTTTAACCTGCAGACAAACACCACTGCCCCACAAATGTGCAGCATCTTTGCTGAAAGACTTGGCTTGGTCAGGTAGTTCCTGGCTTAAGAATATTTTGGGTGAATTGCTGCGCTGGAATTGTGGCCACGTAAGGAAGGAAATCTGTGTGGTGGCGTCTGTAATTCGCACTTTTATTTTTCACAGGGGTTTCCTCGAGGTGAATTCAAGCCATCCAGTAAGGACAATAAAGGAGAAGCTCAGTGCAGGGCTCAGCCAGGCTTTTCCAGTGCAGAACATCAGCTCCTGCCTCCTCTGCTCCACCAGGGTCACCCCGATGGTGTTTGCCCCTCCAGCATCTTCCGGATCACTCTGAGCCCAGGGGAGGCTCCAAGCACTGAGGAAACGTCTCAGGGACTGGAAAATGCAGCTTTGTGCTCCCAGTTTGGCCAGGACACAGACAGGGACGTGCAAGGAGGATGCCCAATTCCAAAGCAGTTTTATCTTAGGCCTTCCCTCCTGCCTGACGCTCAGGCAATAATAAAAACAGGAGCCTTTTCCCCAGGGACACTTCATGTTCTTTCTGGGCCAGTTTTTAGGAAATGTCGGATTACCCCCCACTCCTTCCCTGTTTTCCACGAGATGCTCGTTGTGCTTGCAGTCAGCAGGGGCACAGAGCACAGCTGTGTCCAGATGTTGGTGGAAAACATTAAAACCACCACAAATTCTCTTCACCAGGGCGTCTGTGGCGTCAAACCCGGCATCGACCTGCAGGAAGCAACGAGTTTGGGAACTGAGCCAAATGAATTTGCTGCTTTTGAATGGCAGCTCGGTGGAATTCAGCATTTCCTCTGCGTGGGGGCAGAGGCAGAGCCCTCAGGCTCCTGTGTGGGGGTTGTCAGGACGGCTCCTGATGAGTTAAAAAGCAGTGAGCTGGTTTTTATCTTGGTCTCGCTGAACCTGGACCTGCTGGCCATGCTGCTGTGTGGAATATCCGACTGGAGAATGCTCTGGACATCGGACAGCCGCTTCCTCGGGCAGTTTTCTGAGGGAGAGTTGAGGCTTTTCAAGAGTTTTTCCCTCTATCCTCCTTCCTACGTGCACGATGTCAGCTTCTGGGTTCCTGACGGGGAGGAGTTTGATGAAGTGGCTTTTCACACCTTGGCCAGGAGGGTGTCGGGTGAAATGGTCATTTCCATCCAGTTAAGGGACAGTTTCCAGCAGCCAGGGACAGGACGGAGGAGCCTCTGCTACAGGGTGACTTTCCAGTCCTGCGACAGGGCCCTGGGCTGCCGGGAGGCAGCGGAGATGCAGCTGCGCTTTCGGGAGGAAATACAGCAAAAACTTGGCGTGACCCTGAGGTAGAACATTCCCGTGGTTTGCGGGGGCTCCAGCAGCTCCTGTGCCCGTTTCTGACCTGGAAAATGTCACCTGCATCTCACTGTGATATTGCAGTGCCTGTCCCAAGGGCGGGGTGGACTTTGAGCACCTGCACCGGGGTAAATGTGGGAGTTCCTGTCCATGAGGACCAAGCGCTTTCCTGTTCTCTGTGTGTGCAATGAAACCTCGTTTTATAAAGTGGAGCCTTTTTTTTCCGGGGTGCTGTGAGAGTGGATCATCTCTTTACTAATGCAAATTCCTGCTGATGTCCAAGCTGAGCCTCCCCTGGCCCAGCCTGAGGCCGTTCCCTCTCCTCCTGTCCCTGTTCCCTGGAAGCAGAGCCCGACCCCCCTGAGCCCCCTCCTGTCAGGGACTGTGCAGAGCCACAAGGTCCCCCCTGAGCCTCCTTTGCTCCAGGCTCAGCCCTTTCCCAGCTCCCTCAGCCTCTTCTGGGGCTCCAGCCCCATCCCAGCTCCATTCCCTGCTCCAGCCCCATCCCAGCTCCATTCCCCTGCTCCAGCCCCATCCCAGCTCCATTCCCCTGCTCCAGCCCCATCCCAGCTCCATTCCCTGCTCCAGCCCCATCCCAGCTCCATTCCCCTGCTCCAGCCCCTTCCCAGCTCCATTCCCTGCTCCAGCCCCTTCCCAGCTCCATTCCCCTGCTCCAGCCCCATCCCAGCTCCATTCCCCTGCTCCAGCCCCATCCCAGCTCCATTCCCCTGCTCCAGCCCCTTCCCAGCTCCATTCCCCTGCTCCAGCCCCATCCCAGCTCCATTCCCTGCTCCAGCCCTCAGTGCCCTTCCCCTGCTGCCCCTTCCCCTCTGCCAAGCACAGGGGGTACCAAATAAAGAACATTTTCAGTTGGTGCGTTCCCCATTCCCTCTCGTTCCTGCCCAACACTGGGAGGGCAGGGGCAGGGCAGGGATGGACCCGGCTCGGACATGGGGGTGCGGGGCAGGGACTGGGTGGATGATGGACACGGGTGGGTGATGGACACGGGTGGATGATATGGACACGGGTGGATGATGGACACAGGTGGATGATGGACACGGGTGGATGATGGACATGGGTGAGTGATGGACATGGGTGAGTGATGGACACGGGTGGATGATGGACCCGGCTGTTCGGGGCAGCGCTGTCCCTGTCCCTGTGTCCATCCCAGTCCCTGTCCCTGTGTCCCTATTCCTGTGTCGATCCGTGTCCCTGTCCCTCTGTCCCTGTCTCTGTCCCTGTGTCGATCCCTGTCCCTGTCCCTGTGTCGATCCGTGTCCGTGTCGCTGTGTCCCTGTCCCTGTCCGTGTCGCTGTGTCCCTATCCCTGTCCCCGTCCCTGTCCGTGTCCCTGTGTCTCTGTCCCTATCCCTGTCCCTGTCCCCGTCCGTGTCCCTGTCCGTGTCCCTGTGTCGATCCCTGTCCCCGTCCCCGTCCGCTGTTCGCTGTGTCTGCTTCCCTGTGTTCTGTCTCGTGTCTCTGTCCCTGTCCCCCGTCTCTGCTCCCTGTCCCTGTCTCTGTCCCTGTGTCGATCCCTGTCCCCGTCCCCGTCCCTGTCCGTGTCCCTGTGTCTTGTCCCTGTCTCTGTCCCTGTGTCGATCCGTGTCCCCGTCCCTGTCCCTGTCCGTGTCGCTGTCCCTGTGTCTGTCTCTGTGTCTCTGTCCCTGTCCCTGTCCCCGTCCCCGTCCCTGTCCCTGTCCGTGTCGCTGTGTCTGTCCCTGTCTCTGTCCCTGTGTCGATCCCTGTCCCTGTCCCCGTCCCCGTCCGTGTCCCTCTGTCGATGCCTGTCCCTGTGTCGATCCCTGTCCCTATCCCCGTCCCCGTCCCTGTCCGTGTCGCCGTGCCGCTCCCTGCTCGCTGCCCACACCCGTGATGGCGGCCGTGCCTTCGCGCGCTCCGGCGCCGCTCCCGCCGGGCCCCGCGCTGCCCGCACCCGCCATGGCGGCCAAGGGGCCCCGCCAGCGGCCCAGGCCGGGCGGCGCCGACGCCGCGGGGAGGAGGCCCGAGCCGGGGGGCAGCGAGGAGCCGCGGAACGAGTGGGTGCCGCCGGGGACCGAGCGGGGGCTGCGGGGCTGTGGGAGCCGCCGGGGCTGCGGGCGCTGCGGGGCCGCTGTTGCCGCGGGCGCTCCGCGCTGCGGGGATGGTGCTGCGGCATCCTCCGGCCTGGCGCTGCTCTGAGGGGCCGCGCTGGGGTCCAGCCCTGACGGGGGCTGGCGGTGCTTCCTTGTGAGGGGGCTGCCGTCCCCTCAGCGCCACACTCAGCCCTGTGCTCACTGTCACCTCTGAGCCTTCTTCTCACTGTCACCTCTGAGCCCTTTTCTCACTGTCACCTCTGAGCCCTTTTCTCACTGTCACCTCTGAGCCCTTTCCTCACTGTCACCTGTGAGCCCTTGTCTCACTGTCACCTTCTGAGCCTTGATCCTGCTGAGTCTTCCTGCTGCATATTGGTATTTTTGGGTTGTTTTTTTTTAATTATTATTAGGTCGTCTGGGAGCAGAGCAGGGCACGTCTGGGCCCCGGAAGGATCGACAGCTTTCAAGTGTCTGATCTCGGCCAGGTTCTGTGCGGCTCTGCTGAGCAACATCTCGGATTGTGATGAGACCTTTAACTACTGGGAGCCGGTGAGTCCCTTCCTGCCCTCGGGATTGGGAATTTGTGCGAGTACCCGTTTATTTAGGAGCTTGTGCTCTCTGTTTCAGTCCGTAGGAGCTTTGTGCAGATGCAGGTTGATTTAGAAGCTTGTGCTGATTGCCTCTGTTTCAGTGAGAAATATTTTGCTGTGAGATTCAGGGGTGGGGAGTGTAAAAAACTGCTCTGTGTGCTGCATGTTGATTTATTGATTTATAAATTAAGTACATTTATAAATTAATTAATTTACTTCTTTATTTGCTCTCTGTTGTAGACACACTACCTCATTTATGGGAAGGGGTTTCAGACGTGGGAGTACTCCCCAGCCTACGCCATCCGCTCCTATGCCTACCTGTGGCTCCATGCCTTGCCAGCCTGGTTCCATGCCAGGGTCCTGCAAACCAACAAGGTAAATCCTGTGTGTGGAAGCTGCTTTTGTGAGGAGGAAATGTGCCTTTAGTGCATGTGAAACAGCTCCTCTGTTTGGTGCTGAAATTCGCCTCGTGTTTATAAAACACGGGGTTTGTTGACAAACATTGACCTCCCTGTAAGGATCTCCAAGGGTTTGTGGGTTTCCCCTGGTGCTTTTTTCGTGTGCTGTGCCTCATTCAGGCTCTGCCTGTGTCTGCTAGGTTCTCATCTTCTATTTCCTGCGATGCTTCCTGGCCTTCCTGAGCTGCGTTTGTGAACTCTACTTCTACAAGTGAGTGTCGGAGTCTGAGTGCAGGGGATGTTTGGGAGCAGTGTGAGTGACATGCACAACTACTGCCACCAGAGATGGGCTTTGAGGCTCGTGTGTAGAGGAGAAAATACGTGTTCTCATCACAGCTCAATGAGACGTTGGTCAGAACGCCACAATTAGGACAGGATTGTACTCCCAGATCTGCCACCCATGCCTCTACTCCAGCATTTTGTTGGCTGCACTGGTTTTCTCCGTGCTGGCAGCACGCAGGGTGGGAGTGCTGCAGGCTGAGGAGAGCCTGCTGCTGTGTTTGCTCATCACAGTGAATGTGACTGGAGCACACTGATGGCTGCTGTCTGTAATCTCTCTGCCAGTGCTGTTTACATCCACTAAAAGCAGTAGCCCTAACATGCAATTAGCTTGTCTAAACAGGGTTTTTATTTTTACCTGCTGCCTCTTGATTCCTGATTTTTAAACCACTACCTCGCGTGACTTTTTTTGTTTGTTTTGTCTGGGTTTAAGGAGGTGAGCCGTGGCTTTTTGTGCACGATGGGGTTTTGTGAGATGGATTGGTGTGTGTGCAGCCACAAGCTCCCGAGATTTGCACAAGCACAACTGGGAGAAGCCAGGCCCCATCCAGAGTTTTGCACTGGGTTTTTCAGGGTCTGAAATCCCAAGCCGGAGGCTGGGTGTTGGGAATCCCCCAGCTCAGAGCTCTCAGGCTGCTCCATGGATTATTTGTGGTTCTGCATGCTGGTTTTTGCCCTGGGGCTGGTTTGTGGTACCTGTTTTCTCTGCTGCTCCCCCAGGGCTGTGTGCAAGAAGTTTGGGCTGCACGTGAGCAGGCTGATGTTGGCCTTCCTAGTGCTCAGCACGGGGATGTTCTGTGCTTCTGCAGGTGAGTTGGCTTGGCACTGGCACTAACCATGACCACAGGCAGGTCCAGAGAGAAGCAAATCACATTTCTGGGGTGCTCTTTGTTGTATTCAGCTGTATTTATTCTGTTTCTCGTGACAGAATAAGCGCCGATTCAAATTTTGTCCTCTGTGTTACCATTTCCAGGCCTGTTTCTGTTGCTGCCTCCTGTTTTTTTTGTTTCTGTGCCTTTTAAACAGGCTTTTGGCCTGCCTTCCTTGGACATCTTTTGTCCTAAGGAAGGAGGCTGACATTTTGGCAGTTTGCCTTTGTGTCCTGTCCCCTCTGGCTGGCTGTTCCTGTTTTCCCAGCCACTGCAAGACCTCTGTGAAACACTTGCTGCAGGTTTTGGGCGAAGGTGTGCTGACCTTTAATCCCCTTGCATTGCAGCTTTCCTCCCCAGCAGTTTCTGCATGTACACCACGGTGGTGGCCATGACAGGCTGGTACATGGACAGGACCTCGGTGGCCGTGCTGGGCGTGGCTGCTGGAGCCCTGCTGGGCTGGCCCTTCAGCGCAGCTCTGGGGTAAGAAGCAGTTCCCTGCCCCTTTCTCAGGTGGTTTTCAGCTGGTTGGGGAGAATGGGGGGGCTGCCAGCTTAGCCCAGGATCATTGCTACAGAGGCTTCTTAGGTTGGGAAGGTTTCCTGGCATTAAAATGAGTAAAACCTGAGCTGGGTGATGAATCTGGGGTAGAAGCAGAGGCCAGTGAAGTGGTGGTTCTCTCTCTCTTGCTTTGAAGGGGCAGCAGAAGCTGCAGTGGGGTTCTCCAGTTGACATCAGGTCTCTCTTTCAGGCTTCCCATTGCCTTTGACTTGTTGATCCTGAAGAAGAGGTGGAAAAGTTTTCTGAACTGGTGTGTGGTGTCCTTGGTCCTGTTTTTGGTGAGTGCCTGCAACACCACAAAAGAGGGCATGGATGGCAATAGAAGGGATGAGTTCCTTTAGGAAAATCCACTGGAGCTGCTGGCACTTTGACTAAAACCTGCTTTCTTCCAGGTGCCCTTGGTGGTGGTGGACAGCTACCACTACGGGAAGCTGGTGGTGGCACCTCTCAACATCGTTTTGTACAACGTCTTCACCCCCCACGGCCCCGATCTCTACGGTGAGTTTGGGATAAGAGGGCAGGGAGGGAGCCCGAGGTTTTCCGGCTGCCGCGGCCCTCGATTGGCAGCGCTTTTTGTGACGTGCCCTAAAGCAGGAGCAGCCTGGCAGCTCCAAAGGCTGCAGCTGCTGCTTCTGGACACGGGATGTCTCTGTCGAGCTGGGAATGAACGAGTCTCTTCCTCCACGCTGGGAGTTGTGCCGCTTTCGTTCGCTCGTCCCTTCTGTGAAACTGCCAGGAGGTGTCTCAGTGTCTGCACAAGCGGCCCGTGCGTGTTTGTCGGCTTGAATCTCACAGTCAGGCTGCAGAACTTTGGGAAAGTGAGGAATGGTGCAGAATCCATCCTTCTTTCTGCCCATGTCCTACACTTGTAGAGCTGAACAGTAAGAAAGTAATTTCTAGCAGGGGTTTGGGAGAGCACAGCATCCCTGCAGCATCTCTGTGCTGTGTTTGAGGCCAGAGGAGCTGTTCCAGCAGGGATCCAGCAGTGCTGGGCAGCAGCAAGGCTTTCTCTGGCAGCTGGTGCTGTGGCTGCAGTCGGGGGGCTGTTTTGGGTGGTGCTGAGTGCTGATCTGTCACTTGTGCTGTGGCACAGCAGGGCAGCAGCTGCTCTGCCACGGCTCTTTGCCTCTGCAGGAAGGCTCTGAAGTGTGGAGCTGGGAGTTTTCTGTAAAACTCCAGGCTCTGCCTCTGATAGGTTTTGGCAGGGGCTTGTGCCTGACCTTTTCCACACTGGTGCATGAGTTGTTTGCAGAAGCCTCCAGGGACCAATCTGTCCTGAAGAGTTTTATTCACAGTGACATTCATACAACATCCTCGGGCTAGAGAAAGAGCCTGCCTAGAACTGCTCTTTAATGCAGCGCGGCCAGGACAACGCTGTGTGTTTAGAGAGCTTCAAAACACTGGGGAAAAATAACATTACCAGGGGAGATGAAAGGCTGCCCAATCCCTCTTGGCTGTGGAAGATGGGATTTCCCAACGTTCACATGATGGGAGCAGAGTCACCAACCCAGACCATCTCCAGTGTAAGCACCACAGTATTTTGGAGACAAGGTTCAATTAATTTTTTTTCCTCTTCTGTCTTTAGCAATGCACTCCCTCTACATAAATATTGTCTGTTCTGTTAATATTCCCCTGGAGTGATGAGGTTTCTACAGCCAAGGGAAAATAGCTGCTAAGTGTAAATCCCTCATTCTGAGGCTTTGGGGTGTTTTTGTGTGCTTTTATTCTAAGAAGTCACAATGTGTGACCAAAGTTTTGTCCCACTTTGGGAAGCTTTGTTCATCTTGGAGTTGTTTGTGTGTGGAGCCCTGGTTCTTGAGCAGAGAAGAAATGGAAGGAGCTGTTCATGTTCAGCTTTCTCTGTGGAGTCCTGGTTCTTGAGCAGAGTGAGAAGAAATGGAAGGAGCTGTTTATGTGCCACTTTTCTCTGTGGGGTCCTGGTTCTTGAGCCTAGAGAAGAAATGAAAGGAGCTTTTTATGTGCCACCTTTCTCTGTGGGGTCTTGGTTCTTGAGCAGAGTGAGAAGAAATGCAGTGCAGCAGGCAGGCTGTTCACTGGAGCAGCACTGAATCTGAATGAGGGCTGTGAGTCATGGCCAAATTATTGCAGCTTCGTTTCTGCTGCAGTTCCTGCACTCAGCCCTCAGCCCAGGGTGGGGCTCCTTGCCTTAAACCTCTTTTACAACTCTGGCCTGAGCTGCTCTCACCATTCCTGTGGTCAAGGTGCAGCGTGGGTGAATTTGATTCACTCTGAGTTTGAGTTCTAGAATTGCTCCCAGAGCCCTTCCCAGGCCTCAGAGCTCAAAGCATTTTCTTGCTCTGTGTCTGACAGTGCTTCCAGCTGCTTTTCCCCATGGAAGCACCGTGCCAGGAGCTGCCTGGGTGTTCTTTCCCCACTGCTTTCACCACTCTCTCCTCTATCCCACACCTGCCCAGCTCTGGGATGTGGATCCTTGCAGGAAGCTCCATCTCCTCTCCTGCTCTGGAAGCACATTCCCATTAACCCTGAGCAGGGAGAGCTCTCCATTGTCCCTCCCTGATTCACAGATGATGTTCTGGGCCAGGACTCCTTGCCTGCAGTGGGGTCATTCCTTTCTGAGGCTCCACCTTGAGCCTGTGGATAACAGGAATAAAACCCCTTTTGCCCTGGGAGGCTTTGAGCCTGAGTGCCTCTGAATGGCTGCGTCACCAGTGACCCAGCCTGGTGCTTTTTGCCTGCTTTCTTCTCTTCTTTTTCCCTTTTTATTTTTTTTTATCCTCTCACAGAGAAGAAAATCCCTCTCTGGAGAAGGAGGGGAGGCTCCAGTGCTTGTTTTTGATGGGCAGTTCAGTCACACTGCAGAAAAATGTGAGCGAGCAGCCTTTTTTTGGTTAAAGCTGTGCTTCAGAGCAGCTGATCTGTTTATTAGCAGCATTTTCTGGGCTGCATTGGGATTGTGGAGGAGCTGTGTTTCATAAAGTGTCCTTCCCTCCTGACCTCCAGGCTGCCAAATCAGAGGCCAGAGCAGAGAGAGGTGAACTCAGGGTGAATTTCCTTTGCAGCCAGAAGGGTGATGGGATGGTCCCTGGAATTATCCTTTAAAGATTTAGAATTTATTTCTATAATTATTTGCTTTCAGTGCTCAGAGCTCAGGGTTTCCTCTATAATCCTGAGCTGCTTGGCCAAGCAGTGACTCCAGAGCCACATTTGTGACATTCCCAGTGCAGTTTTCCCCTTTTTATTTTATTTTGAGCAGTTGGGGCTGCAGAGGTTTTGGGTTTTGGGTCAGAAATTGTCCGATGAATTTCAACACAGACCCAATTTAGTCCCTGGAATTATCCTTGAAAGATTTAGAACTTATTTCTATAATTATTTGCTTTTAATGCTCAGAACTCATCTTTCCTCTATAATCCTGCCCAAGCAGTGACTCCAGAGCCACATTTGTGACCTTCCCAGTGCAGTTTTCCCCCTTTTTTTTTTTCTTTTTGGAGCAGTTGGAGCTGCAGAGGTTTTGGGTTTTCCTTGCTGCTTTTCAGTTGTCTGATGAATTTCAACACAGACCCAATTTTGTCCCTGGAATTATCCTTGAAAGATTTAGAACTTATTTCTATAATTATTTGCTTTCAGTGTTCAGAACTCAGGGTTTCCTCTATAATCCTGACCAAGCAGTGACTCCAGAGCTACATTTGTGACATTCCTACTGCAGCTTCTCCCCCTTTTTTTTTTTGAGCAGTTGGAGCCGCAGAGGTTTTGGGTTTTGGGTCAGAAATTGTCTGATGAATTTCAACACGGACCCAATTTTGTCCCTGGACTTATTCTTTAAAGATTTAAAACTTATTTCTATCATTATTTGCTTTCAGTGCTCAGAGCTCAGGGTTTCCTCTATAATCCTGAGCTGCTTGGCCAAGCAGTGACTCCAGTGCCACATTTGTGACATTCCCAGTGCAGCTTCTCCCCTTTTTCTTTTCTTTTTGGAGCAGTGGGAGCTGCAGAGGTTTTGGGTTTTCCTTGCTGCTTTTCAGTTGTCTGATGAATTTCAGCATGAACCCAATTTAGTCCCTGGAATTATCCTTTAAAGATTCAGAACTTATTTCTATAATTATTTGCTTTTAATGCTCAGAACTCATCTTTCCTCTACAATCCTGACCAAGCAGTGACTCCAGTGCCGCATTTGTGACATTCCCAGTGCAGTTTTCCCCTTTTTATTTTATTTTGAGCAGTTGGGGCTGCAGAGGTTTTGGGTTTTGGGTCAGAAATTGTCTGATGAATTTCAACACAGACCCAATTTAGTCCCTGGACTTATTCTTTAAAGATTTAAAACTTATTTCTATAATTATTTGCTTTCAGTGCTCAGAGCTCAGAGTTTCCTCTATAATCCTGAGCTGCTTGGCCAAGCAGTGACTCCAGAGCCACATTTGTGACATTCCCAATGCAGCTTCCCCTTTTTATTTTATTTTGAGCAGTTGGGGCTGCAGAGGTTTTGGGTCAGAAATTGTCTGATGAATTTCAGCATGAACCCAATTTAGTCCCTGGACTTATTCTTTAAAGATTTAAAACTTATTTCTATAATTATTTGCTTTCAGTGCTCAGAACTCAGGGTTTCCTCTACAATCCTGACCAAGCAGTGCCTCCAGAGCCACATTTGTGACCTTCTCCCCTTTTTGTTGTTTATTTTGAGCAGTTGGAGCTGCAGAGGTTTTGGGTTTCCCTTGCTGCTTTTCAGTTGTCTGATGAATTTCAACACGGACCCGATTTAAGTGGCTCTGATTGCAGGAAATTGCCGTGGCATGTGACACATGTCACAACAGTGCAGTGATTAAAGCCCCCGCGTGTCATTTACTGGCTGATTGAGCTAATCACACCGAGAGAGTGGGAAATGTGTGGAGAGGAACTGGCATTGCTCATTGTTAAGGGCTTCAAGCATCCTGAATTAAGAGCCTAAATAAATGACAGTTGGACTGGAGTTGCTTTCAGTTTGCATCCTGCCGAGCTTGCAGCCACACTCCCGAGTGTGGAGGCAGAGCTGCCTCGCTCCTGTTTGTGTCAGAACACTGAATTTGGGACATTTCAATAGTGCTGAGTCTAAGGAGGGACCAAAACCAGCATTTAGTTGCAGAGTCTTTGTTGGGCTGAGGTGGGGATGCAAACTCCTTTCTTTCTTAATCCTTTTTTGGTGCATTTTCTGTTCCTGCCAGCCCAGAGTGAGCATCCTCACTGCAGAATTACGGAACTTTGTGTGGTTTTGTGTTGCTCCTCAGCAGTCAGAGAGAAAGAGTGAATTTGGGGGTGAAGCTGCCCAGTTTGACAGGTTTCCACCTCTGCTTCCTTGCTGTGCTTTCTGAAGGCAGGGGTGAGCTCTGTGTCACAGTTCTGCTGGCTCTTGCAGTGCTCTGGGATTCATGAGCAGCAGTTGTTGGGTTACACTGTGTGTGTTAGAGAAAATCAGCCTGGAATGCCCAGAGGGAGCCTCTGCCCTGGCCCAGAGGTGCCCAGGGAGCACATCCAGGGCACCAGGGATGGGCATGGCAAAGAGGATCATGGCTTTGTGGCCTCTGCACCCATTGTGTGAGAGGATTGTAGGGTGTGACCTTCTAGGGGATTGTTTCTCTTTGCTGTTTATGGGATGGCACAGCCTGGGGGTGGGATGGGATAAAGGGAATTTTCACTGCGTGGTAGAGGGCAGTGACCATAGGGCAGTGACCATGGGGCAGTGGCCATGGGGCAGTGGCCATGGGGCAGTGGCCATAGGGCAGTGACCATGGGGCAGTGGCCATAGGGCAGTGGCCATGGGGCAGTGGCCATGGGGCAGTGACCATGGGGCAGTGGCTGTAGGGCAGTGACCATGGGGCAGTGGCCACGGGGCAGTGGCCCAGTGCCATGGGCAGTGGTGGCCATGGGGCAGGGCAGTGGCCACGGGCAGGCCATAAGGCAGTGGCCATGGGGCAGGGGCCATGGGGCAGTGGCCATGGGGCAGTGGCCATGGGACAGTGGCCATGGGGGCAGTGGCCATGGGGCAGTGGCCATGGGGCAGTGGCCATGGGACAGTGGCCATGGGGGCAGTGGCCATGGGGCAGTGGCCATAGGGCAGTGACCATAGGGCAGTGGCCATAGGGCAGTGACCATAGGGCAGTGGCCATGGGGCAGTGACCATGGGGCAGTGGCCATGGCAGTGGCCACAGCAGCAGCCATAGGAGCAGTGTCAGCAGCAGTCCCAGAGTGATCTGGAGCAGTCTCAGTCTCTCTCTGTCCAACATCCCAGCCTGCTCTGAGCAGTCCCTGACCCTGCACTGAACACTGCAGATGTGTTCCTATTTTTCACCCCCAGAGAAAAAATAAGGAGAAAAAATAATTTCTGAGCAGGAAGACAATGAGGTTTCTTGGGCAGGTGTGAGTGTGAGATGCTCTGCTGGGCTGTGGCAGGCAAAGAAGGACCAAAACTTTGGGTTTCAAACCTCTTTTTCCTTTTTTTCCTCACCCTTTAGGTACAGAACCCTGGTCCTTCTACTTCATCAATGGCTTTCTGAATTTCAACGTGGTTTTTGTGCTGGCCCTGCTCGTGCTGCCTCTGACCTGTCTGATGGAGTGTCTGCTGCAGAAATTCCGTGGTGAGTGCAGGGCAGCTGGCAGAGTTTGCCTGCCAGAGGGCAGCTTTTCTTTCCTGGAGGTGAAACTGGGAGCAGTGAAAGCCTTTGGAGCACCAGGAAAATTCCTGGAGCTCGTCAGAGTTCAGGATTGTTCCTTGCCTCCACCTCAAGAGGAAAAACGTGTTTAAAAAAAGCAAGCCTGACAAGGTGTGTGGTTCCTGAGCTTCATTGAATGCATCAGGAATGGCCCAGTCAATAATCCTGAAGGGGGAAGAAGCTGTACCTGCAGCTGGAAATGGGTAGAAAGCTTTTAGGGTTGAAACTGTGGATTTTTCAGCTGCCAGGCTCCCCATGCTCTGGGAAGTGTCCCCATGGGTGTGGATATACTGAGAGTTCAAAAAGAAAAGGAGGAACCAGAATATTCCTGATGTCACACTGGGCTTTTCCTTGAATCAAGTGACATCAGTTTGAACCCATGACACTTGTAAGTGACTCCAGAGGGGAAGTGTAAATTCTTCTCTGCTGTTTTCCTAAGGAAAATTCATCAATTATCAGCAGCAGCTTCCACATTCACCAGTCCAGTCAGTGCTTTGCTCTCTCTGTTTTTTTGTACTGAATACAAGAAACAGTACCATTATCCTCGATGAAAATGTATGTTCAAGGGTGGGGAAGTGTAAATTCTTCTCTGCTGTTTTCCTCAGGAAAATTCATCAATTATCAGCAGCAGCTTCCACATTCACCAGTCCAGTCAGTGCTTTGACATCTCTGTTTTTTTGTACTGAATACAAGAAACAGTAAGATTATCCTCAATGAAAATGTATATTAAGGGGTGGGGAAGTGTAAATTCCTTGCTGTTTTCCTAAGGAAAATTCATCAAGTGTCAGCAGCAGCTTCCACATTCACCAGTCCAGCCAGTGCTTTGCTCTCTCTGGATTTTTTGTACTGAATACAAGAAACAGTAACATTATGAAAATGTGTGTTCAGGGGTGGGGAAGTATAAATTCTTCTCTGCTGTTTTCCTCAGGAAAATTAATCAAGTGTCAGCAGTAGCCTCCACATTCACCAGTCCAGTCATTGCTTTGCTCTCTGGTTTTTTTGTACTGAATACAAGAAACAGTAAGATTATCCTCGATGAAAATGTATATTAAGGGGTGGGGAAGTGTAAATTCCCTGCTGTTTTCCTAAGGAGAATTCATCAAGTGTCAGCAGCAACCTCCACATTCACCAGTCCAGTCATTGCTTTGCTCTCTGGTTTTTTTGTACTGAATACAAGAAGCAGTACCATTATCCTCGATGAAAATGTATGTTCAAGGGTGGGGAAGTGTAAATTCTCTGCTGTTTTTCTAAGGAGAATTCACCAAGTATCAGCAGCAACCTCCACATTCACCAGTCCAGTCATTGCTTTGCTCTCTCTGTTTTTTTGTACTGAATTCAAGAAACAGTACCATTATGAAAATGTGTGTTCAGGGGTGGGGAAGTATAAATTCTTCTCTGCTGTTTTCCTCAGGAAAATTAATCAAGTGTCAGCAGTAGCCTCCACATTCACCAGTCCAGCCAGTGCTTTGCTCTCTGGTTTTTTTTTTGTACTGAATACAAGAAACAGTACCATTATCCTCGATGAAAATGTATGTTCAAGGGTGGGGAAGTGTAAATTCTTCTCTGCTGTTTTCCTCAGGAAAATTCATCAAGTATCAGCAGCAGCTTCCACATTCATCACTCCAGTCAGTGCTTTGCCATCTCTGGATTTTTTGTACTGAATACAAGAAACAGTACCATTATGAAAATATGTGTTCAGGGGTGTTTGCTTGTATCTGCTCCTCGGCTGTGAGTGACAAACTCTCCAAAGCAGTAAAAGCTCAGTAGGAGCTCCTGTAAACGCAGGATTTCCTGCTGTTCACTCGGTGTTCTTGTGCTCAACAGCAGGAGCGGCTCTGCCAAGTGCTTTGTTCTTATTGTCTGTGAAACGCCGTTGGCTTAATTGCTTCACTCTGCTGTTGGGAATAGCGAGGGGGCTGGAGAGGGACTGCAAATTGTCAGGCAGAGCAGAGCCCTCCTCAGCGTGCCTGAAATTCAGGGTAATTGTTGTTATTTTTGAAGCAGTTATTTCCTCTCTTAAGCAGGAGGCGCCTGAGAGACCTCTCCTGGTGTTATTTTTGTAACGAGGCGATGAAGGCTGGGCAAATTTCGGGCTCTAAACCCTTTGGAAGGGGAAGGGGAGATCCTGAGGAGGCCCTTGCTGATCTTTGTGTGTGCAATGGCCAGCAGGACCCCCAGCACTCCTGTGTGCCTGCTCAGAGCTGGCAGGTCTCGTGGGTTGTGTGTCTTGTTGGATCCTGTAACACTGAATTTCTGCTTTTGGTCCTCCTGAGGCTGTTGGAATTGTCAGGGCTGTAGGAATGTGCAGAAATCCTCTGAGGAAGAAGCCCTGCTGGCTGTTTGGGGTGTGTTACCTGGATTTTAGCACTTTGGGCCTCAAGGGTGGGCTTTGGGTGTGAGAGGGGATTGTGCAAGGGAAGGAATTCTTGCATTGCTCCTTTGCTGAGGTTCTGTTCCTTCCAGTTCAGAATCTGGGCCGTCCCTACTGGCTGACCCTGGCTCCCATGTACATCTGGATCCTGATTTTCTTCAGCCAGCCCCACAAAGAAGAGAGATTTCTCTTCCCCATCTATCCCCTCATCTGCCTCTCTGGTGCTGTGGCTCTCTCTGCTCTTCAGGTAAGTTCTAGTGGTTCTTAATAAATCAATAATTAGCTGAGAATATTTCCCAGCCACTGATTATTTCATGCTGGCTTTGAGTTGTTCTCCAACCCCAAGTGGGAATTCCTGGAGTTGAGAAGCTGCAGAGCCGACACCACACAGAATCCAAGGGATTCCACGAGGGTTCAGCACCCTGGTGATGGAATTGTGCCTCCTTTGGCTCCTCAGCTTTGAGGGCAGGAATGTGGGTGTGTAGGAAATGCATTTTTGGTGTGTTTTAGAAGGAATCTGTCCCTGGGTTCAGGAAAGGCAAAGGGATCTCGCTCAGATGTTGGGGAATTGAGCTGAACATTTGGAAGAGGCAGGAGCTGGATGTTTACTAAACATCACTTGAACCACTTCACAGAGCAAAGCACTAATAGAGACTGATATAAACCTTCCCAAAGCTGGGAATTATTCATCTCCTGCTGTTCAAAAGGCTCAGGAATGCAGCCAGGAGTCCCTGCTGGAGCTGTTCCAGCTGTTTGGCCTCATCCTGCTGTGCAGCCCTGCTGGAATTCCTGCCCACCCCTCAAATCCCTCATCCTTCCCTTGCTCTTCTCGCTCTGGAGCTCCATTCATTCCCAGATGAGTTCCAGTCCTTGCCTCCACACAGGATCTGGCTCTGGAATGTCACCAATCTTCTGAGAATTCCTCTGTGCTCTCAGAACACAGAGCAATGTTAATTGATTTTTATTTCAAATATGGCTTCAGGAAAGTTTTGTGTACATTTCCTGCATATTTTACCACTGTTTGATGACATTTTGCCCAGTGTGGAGCATCCAGCTGAGAATCTGGAACTGATTGGCCACCAGCAGGACCAGTTTGTCACTGTCCCCCTCCAAACCACGTGGATCTTTGGTTGCTGTGAGAAAAATGCAAACAGGACAAGAGAAACAGAAAGCAGCTGAGGGTAGGAAGTGAAAAACCCCTCCTGCAGAGCAGGAGGGAGGGACCAAGCCAAGGACTGGATGTGTTTCCTCCTGGCTGTTCCCAGAAAGGCTTTTAAATTTAAAAAAAAAACCCAAAAACTAAAGGGCTTTTCTTTTCTCAATTTTTCTTTTCTCAATTTTTCTTTTCTCAATTTTTTAAATTTTTCTTTTTTCAAGTTTTTCAATTTTTCTTTTTTCAATTTTTTTATCAGTTTTTCTTTTATCAGTTTTTCTTTTTTCAATTTTTCCTTTTTCAATTTTTCCTTTTTCAATTTTTCCTTTTTCAATTTTTCCTTTTTCAATTTTTCCTTTTTCAATTTTTCTTTTTTCAGTTTTTCTTTTTTCAATTTTTCCTTTTTCAATTTTTCCTTTTTCAATTTTTCCTTTTTCAGTTTTTCTTTTTTCAATTTTTCTTTTTTCAATTTTTCCTTTTTCAATTTTTCCTTTTTCAATTTTTCTTTTTTTCAATTTTTCTTTTTTCAATTTTTCCTTTTTCAATTTTTCCTTTTTCAATTTTTCCTTTTTCAATTTTTCCTTTTTCAATTTTTCCTTTTTCAATTTTTCCTTTTTCAATTTTTCTTTTCTCAGTTTTTCTTTTCTCAGTTTCACAGTGACCTGTGCCTCCAGCTGGCTGCAGAATGTGCTCTGTGTTCTTTTGTGCACTTCAGAGCTGGGGTTTGTGCAGGCAGGGTAAACAAGCAGAGGTCACTCTGGAAATCTGGGTCATGGAGCTGGTGTTAGGCAGGAATTCAGCCCAGCATGGAAAACCAGGTGGATCTGTGCTGGGAATTCTGTCTGAAAGGGACTTTTACCCCTGGGAACAACCAAGCTGCAGCCCTTGAGAGAACACTTTGGGACCAGAGTTGAAAACCTCTTGAAACACCCCAAATTATCACTTAAATAGAACTATTTTAAATATAATATGTAATGCTAAATAACAATATAATATAACCAATATAATATAACAATATAACATAACAATATAATATAATAATATATAAACCAAATTAATAATTATTAATACAATAATATATATAATAGAAAAAATATTAATATAGTAATATTTATATAATAATATAACATATAACATTATAATATATGTAATATATAAAATACAATAATAATATAATACAATGAATATATAACAAAAAATATAATCATAATATAATTATAGTAATATAATATAATATAATAAAATAAAATAATATTAATATATATAAATTAATATAAACCAATATAACATTATTAATATAATAATAATAATATATAAAATACCAATAATATAAGAATATTATTAATAATGTAATATAATAATATAATATTAAATATAAATGTTACACATATTATAATATAATACTAATATAACTATTATAAATATAATATAATATAAAAATAATATAACTATCACAAATATTATAATATAACTATTATAAATATAATATAACTATCTCCAAGTTCCTGTGCATTTGTACTGCCCAAAGTTCTGGTGGGAGATGTTGTTGTAAAACCTTTATGAAAAAAAAAAAGCAACAAAAAATTATAATTTTGCTGACCAGATGAGAGTTGGAATAACTTCATATTGTCTCTTCTTTTCTTTTTTTACTCTTCCCTGAGAAATGTTACCACTTCATCTTCCAGCGCTACCGCCTGGAGCACTACACAGTGTCCTCCAACTGGCTGGCCCTGGGGACTGTCCTCCTCTTTGGCCTTCTGTCACTCTCACGCTCTGTTGCCTTATTCAAAGGTTGGTGTTGCACATTTGCTCTCTCCTTTTCCTGCCTCTTGGCCTCCAGGCCTGCGAAAGTTGCGTTATTTTGTCCGTAGAAATCAGGAATCTTGAGAAGTTTGGGTGCTGCAAGGGGAAGGGAGATGTTCTGGTGGTCACCGTTAATTAATTATTAATTACAAATCCATCCATATGTATTTATATAAATGGATCACCAGAATTACATCACTTAAAAATCCTCTTTGCTTCACCTTCCACCAGTACGACTCCACTGGTCTAAAACCTGCCTGGTATTAAAGCAGATACTTCAGCTTGCAAATGGATAACGCCGCTTGGAAGAGCATTTTCCTGTGTAAAACTTGGATGAGGTGCCTGAGTCCTTAGTGGAGGTGGATTGGGCATTCCTGGAATCAGAGCATTCTTACCCCATCAGTATTTTTTGGGGGTTTTGGTGGCCGTTGACCAAATGGGGTCACATTCACAAGGGGAATGTGAATAAAACTGGTGGAGCACCAAGGGTAGGAAGGGAAGCTTTGAATCCAACAACTTCTTAACATAGACCAGTTCATTCATTCAATGAATTATCAGTTAAAAAATCATGCATGAACCAATTCTTTATAGGCTTTCATTAAATCCCCCTCTTACTTTTTAATTTGATTTCTGATTTTTCTGCTTTCCAAAGGCTACCACGGGCCCCTGGACCTGTACCCTGAGTTCCACAGGATTGCCACTGACCCCAGCATCCACACGGTGCCAGAGGGGAGGCCAGTCAATGTCTGTGTGGGCAAGGAGTGGCACAGGTTCCCCAGCAGCTTCCTGCTGCCTGACAAGTGAGTGCTTGACTGGGAAAAAAGTGCAGTTTGGTGAGGTGGATAACGAGGGGCAGAATAATGAGGGGGATAATGATGGATGTGGGGAGCTCTCAGGAGCTTGGGTTGTCACCAGCAGTGCCAAACCAAAGGATTCTGAGGGGCTTTTGTCACATTGGCCTGATGCCTGAAGGATTTTTCTGCTTTTCTCCTGAATATTTCTTACCCTGTTCCCTACATTCCCCAGTATCAGCATGCACACTTGTGATGCTTTAGGTGATAGCTCAGCCCGGTTTCATGGTGTTTATGGGGCCGGGAGACCAAACACCCCTGAAACCACGGAGAGTCAGAGACCAAACACTCTGTTTGCATGGGCCCTCAAGGTCTCCTGGCAGGACAGATTCTGTAAACTAGAAGTGAGCCCACCCAGGCCCTTCTTGGGCCCTCCTGGTAGATCTGCTAATGAGTAGAGTCTTTAATTGTACCCTCGACTGGGGGGACGGGGCTTTGGCGCCGCGTTCTACCTGGACGGCAGAAGCCATGGGATGGGATCCTATTAAAATCCCGAGGGAAACGACCCCCGACCCTCTGACCCTGTCTGAGCCTTTATTTCCTAAGAGCAGAAAAAGGCATCAGCCACAAACTGCTGGGAATCTGCTCCTTTAGCTGGCAATGATGTCCTTGGGTCTGGTTTTGGTGCTCTCCACACTCAGTGTTTTCCCTGCTCCCTGCAGCTGGCAGCTCCAGTTCATCCTGTCGGAATTCCGGGGCCAGCTGCCCAAACCCTTTGCCAAGGGGCCCTTGGCCACCAGGGTCACCCCCACGGACATGAATGACCAGAACAAGGAGGAGCCATCTCGATATGTGAGGATTGATTCATCATTTCTTCCCCTTACCTTGCTGTACATTGTATTATTATAATTGAAATTAATGCAATAACTGTGAGTGGATCTCCCCATTTCCATTTCCTGGGGAGTTCCAAACCAAAAAATGATCCCTCTGCAGCACTCCCCATTCTTGTGAGTGCTTTCTGCTTGCCTTTCATCTGCCAGTTTTAAGACATAATGATAATAAAAGAAGTAAGAACTCCTAATTAGTGCAGTTTTGGGTTTAGTGTAATGTGTTAATGTGATCACAGGAATGAGTGGTTTGGAGTCCCCCACTCCAAATATTTGTCACCGAGCAGGAATTGAAATTTTCTTCTTTTATTTCTTTATAAATATAAAACTATTCATCATATTTACAACTGAGGAGGGGGAGGAACTTAATTTGGAACTTAATTGCATTAATGGTTTCAGTGGGAATCTGCTAAGATAATGTACATTGGTATTATTGATTTATTTCCTGGTTGAACTAAGCTAAACCAGTGCACAAATAGGAACATTTAAAAATTACTGCTAGCTAGCATGTTTAAAATTCCTAACAGGTTAAATCTTGGCAGTCTTCTGGGTTCAAACTCTTTATTTTGAGGCTCATTATGCAGTTGCTGGAAATGGGAAGGAGGCGTGTTCCCACCTGAGAGGAGCTGTCTGCTGCAGTGCATTTAATTTATGAAATCTTTAACTGGGGCTTATTTTTAGCACAGACAGCTGGCTGCTGCTCAGCCTGTGACTAATGGAGCAAAACACACTTTTGTTTCATGCTTGTTCCTTAATGTCACCCTACAACTTTGCTATTTCTCGTGCAAGCTCCAGGGCCTGGGACTTCAGAAGTCAGAAATGAAACAGGGGGTTCAAACTCTTCCTTTTGATTTGATAATTGCACCAAGAGATCAAGATCTTTCCCCAGATTTAGTGAGTATAAACACACTCAGATTTTTAAAAAATAGGAGAAGAATTAGCAAGAACTGGGCAGGACTGTGAGAGGGAATAAATCTGAACAGCACGAGGCTGTTGGTCATTTAAAGGGGAGAAAATAAAAGGTTCAGGAGGATTGTGTGAGGCATGGACAAAAGCAATGAATGGCTGCAGATCTCAGTGTTTCAGGTGTGAGTATCTGTTACTGCTCTGCTTGGCAGTGGAAGAGGGAGCCTCAGTGTTGCTGTTGCTATGAGACACCGGGGAAGGAGTGATTGGATCTTGTTCTGCAATCTCTGCTGCCTGAATCACATTGAGCAGCACTCACCTTGCACTTGCCCGCCTGGGGAGGTGCATTTGCCTCTGAAACTGCTAAGGAAGAGATAAGGAATAATTTCTTACCAAGATACATCCATTCAGGACCAGCAGATTGGGCCTGAAAGCTCTAACAACAGCTGCCTTCAGAGAAAGTGCTTAAAATGCCCTTTCTCTTCACTTCTAACACCATGCAGACCCCATGGCAGCAGCAGATGTGCCCTGAGCTCCAGCTCTGTGCTGTTCCCACTCCTGTCAGTCAGGATGGGATCCAATTTAGCTCTCCTCCTCTTGGCAGAGCTGTGGCATCAAATAAAGAAAGAGTGGGAGGAGGAAAAGGAAAGGGGAGCAGAAGAGGAGAGGATGTGATTTAGAAATCCCTCGCAGCTTTGTTCACTAAGACTCATTCCTCTCTTTCATTTTGGGGCCTGTGCATCACCCAAGTGTTGTGTAAATCCCCAAATCAGTGCAGAGGAGCTGTGTTGGCCCTCTGAGCAGGAGGAATATTATCCTTGGCTTCACTGTAACTTGGGAAAATAGAGGGGAAACCTGGCTGGCACCTGGAGTTTGAATTCCCAGCCCTTTTAGGGTGAGACAAGCGAGATCCTTGAGGCAGCAAATTGTCTTTCTCTGAATGATTCCACATCACTTCCAAAGAAACTTGCTTAGTGGTTTGGGAGTCCTTCTGCTAATGAGCCAGAGCCTCCTCAGGGTCTGGAATGTTCCTCTCACACAGAGCAAGGAGTGGGTTCAGCATCCTCAGCTGCGTTTCCTGTGGTGTAATTTCATTTGCCACTCAGCTGTGATGCCACAGAGCCATCTGCTACCCACCTAATTAAATTGTTCCCAGCCTAAATTGTCCCATTAAACCCCAAAGGTGCTCCAGAAAAGGGAGCTCAAGCGTGGCCAAGGAAGTTGGCGGTGAAATTTTGTGGGAGAGTGAACTGAAATCCCTCAGGGAAGAGTTTGAGGGAGTGAGGCAGGGTAAGACACAGGATTCCCAGCAGGAAGGAGGAGGTTGGGATTCTCCTGTTGGATTCCCTCACAAAGGTTTTGCTGAAAACATTCAAATGATGTTCCCTGTGTCCTGCACCAAGCCTTTCACCTGAAACCCTCTTTCCTTGCTTTGAGTGACCACAGACAGCCAAAACACAGGGAATAAACCCCTGGAACGTGTGTCTTCCTGCAGGTTGACATCTCCAAATGCCACTACCTGGTGGACTTGGACACAGCCACGGAGAGCCCCAGGGAGCCAAGGTACTCCTCCAACAAAGAAGAGTGGGTGACCATTGCCTACAAGCCATTCCTTGATGCTTCCAGGTAGGATTTGCACTTTGGACAGGGAGGGATGAGGGCTTGGCAGTCTGAGATTCCTGTCTGCAAAAGTGGAAAGGGAGGAGAGGTCCATGGGCAAATGCCAGCCTGAAGTCCAATTTCCAGCAAAGTGGAGCCTTTGTCAAAGTCCTGCTTGCAAAATGTATGGGCTAAGTTGCTTTAGAGGGCGAAACTATGAGAGGAGGGTGGTGAGAAGGAGTATTTTTATAAAGAAATCAACAACTTCTTTATAAAGCTTCCTGCTGAAGCAATGTTTTTTGGCTTTTTCCAAAGAAATGAGGTGGATGCCACATCCTCCTAAGACACTTTTCACTCTGTCTTGTCCCAGCCAGATTCAAGACAGGCATAAATCAGTCTCAGAGGGGATGAGCTCTTCAAAATTTTCTGAAAGCTGGCAGAGAGAGGAGGCAGCCAGCAGGGCCACACCTTTATTGGGCACCAGAAAATCCATGGAAGAGATCCCTGCTGGGATCTGCTCCCTGAACACCTTGCTGCTGTGTCTGGGCAGGAATCTGTGGGATGCAGAGATGGGATTTGCTCCCCTCCGGTCTGTCAGGGAGTGGGGTCAGGGTTGTCACACTGGGAATGTTGTTCCTGCATCCCTACAAACCCAGGAACCCTCAGCTGTGCAAGGATCCCGTCTGTTCCCTCAGAGCTGTCATGAAGGTGTCAGCCCAGGACAGAGACTGAAAAAACCTCTGTAAAAAACTAACCCAGAGTTCAGTGCCCTCCTGTTTTCCATGAGAGACCTGATTCCTTCCTTGGGCTCTCCAGGGATGGGGCTGGGAGGAGCAGGGGGAGGGAGTGGTGATGTTTGAGCAGCTCCCAGGAGAGCTCTGCTGTTCCCAGCCTGCTGACACAAACAACTTTCCTTGGCAAGGTTTTCCATGAACTGTATTTTCCAGGAGAACCTGCAGCACTTGGGGAAGGGAGGAGGAGGAGGAGGAGGTGGCCAGTGAGTTTTATTATTGAGCCATCCAAGGCACTCCTCGTGCAGAGGATTTGCCCTTAAATGTGCATTTCTGCCTTCAAGCCACATTTGTGTGTTCTTAGAGCTGCTTCATCTTCGGAACTTGAGCGGGGATTTCAGGTTTGCAGCACAAGGGGTAAAAAAAAAAACAAACCCCAAACCCATCGAGCACATCCCCAGCTCAGCCCAAAGTGCAGCTCTGGTGGTGTGGAAAGAAATGAAAGAAATGAAAGAAATGAAAGAAATGAAAGAAATGAAAGGAATTAAAGAAATTAAAGAAATTAAAGAAATTAAAGAAATGAAATAAATGACCCCAGCAGCTCAGCTCAGTCCTGCTGCACTGGAGGCTTCTGGGGCTCGCTGTGAGTCTCCCATTGACGTCAGCAAGAGCAAATGTAAATCTCAGCTGGCTCTGATAAATGGTGCTGCTAATTGAATTAGAGAGCACTCCCAGCCACCAGCTAATTATGCTCCTCAGGAAGCTGCTTTGCCAAGGTCCATTTAATTCTATATTGGCTGAGAGCTCTGAATCTGGCACAGAAAAGGGGGAATATATCACAGCTCCCCACTGAGGAGCACATATTTCCCAGCTCTTTAGGCTGAGCTGTCTGCTTGCTCCAAGCACTTGGGTTTTCCATCAAGAAAAGAATAAAATTCTCAGTGCAAAATGAATGATTGGGTCACCTTGTTTGAGCATTGCATTACCCTGGTTTGGTACCAGGCTCTCTCAGTCCCTTTCATGGTGTTTGCCTCGAGTTGTTTTCCATGTTTTTTATTTTTGAAGTAGCTGAATTACTGCTGAAATTGTGTGTGATGGTGCAGAATTTAACCCCCAGAGGGAGTGCAAACCGTGAAGGGTTTTCAGAGAGCTTTGATCGTGAGCTTATTGTGGCTGGGTGGCTCTGGGACGTGCCCAGGTGGATCTGGGACGTGCCCAGGTGGCTCTAGGACCTCCCCAGTGGCTCTGGGACCTGCCCAAGTGGCTCTGGATCTCCCCAGGTGGCCCTGAGACCTGTCCAGTGGCTCTGGGACCTGCCCCTGTGACACTGTGATCTGGCCAGGTGGCTCTGGGACCTCCCCTGGTGGCTCTAGGACCTGCCCCTGTGGGACTGGGACCTGTCCAGGTGACTCTGGGACCTGCCCAGGTGGCTCTGTGATCTGTCCAGGTGGCTCTGGGACCTGCTCAGGTGGCTCTGGACCTGCCCAGGTGGCTCTGGGACCTCCCCTGGTGACTCTAGGACATGCCCCTGTGACTCTGGGACCTCCCCAGGTGGCTCTGAGACCTGCCCAATGGCTCTGAGACCTGCCCCTGTGGGACTGGGACCTCCCCAAGTGACTCTGGGACCTGCCCAGGTGGCTCTGAGACCTGCCCCTGTGGGACTGGGACCTGCCCAGGTGGCTCTGGGACCTGCCCAGGTGGCTCTGGGACCTGCCCAGGTGGCTCTGGACCTGCCCAGGTGGCTCTGGGACCTGCCCAGGTGGCTCTGGGACCTCCCCGGTGGCTCTGGGACCTGCCCAGGTGGCTCTGGACCTGCCCCTGTGGCAGATTTCAGCTTCCTCCTGCCATTCCCTGCTCTCCTCCCTTCTCCTGCCCCTCTCTGACCCCTGCTGTCACCAAACTCAGGTGACAAAATGCAGTTTAGGAGGGATCTCTCAGCACTGCAGGTATCCAAGTGCTGCCATTCCGTGCCAGTCTGGGAA
The DNA here is from genome assembly GCA_034509425.1 of Eopsaltria australis. NCBI lineage: Eukaryota > Metazoa > Chordata > Aves > Passeriformes > Petroicidae > Eopsaltria > Eopsaltria australis. Next base: position 68,039 of record JAVTVJ010004150.1, read on the forward strand.
TTTGGGGAGGGGGGACTGGAACATCTTCACTTGGGGTCTCCTTCCTCCACTACTGGAACAGTTTTTGAGTTGTTTTTTCCTGAAATCCAGGCAGAAAGAGGCTTAGCTCCAAGGATTTGATAACAGAGCATCCCTGCCTTACCTGCGAGCTGCTCTGTCCTGCATTCCTGCAGCAACACCTCCTTCCCAAAAAACCTGGAAAAACAGCTCCCTGCTCACCCAGCTTGGGGCGATCATGGCCCTGCTCCTGCTGCTGGGAGCCGAGTGCTGATTGAAGCTCCTCACACTCCGTCTCTGGGGGACGAATTTAGCAGCAAATGCAAATAGAACATTAAATATATTCCCTGTCATCTGTCACCCAGGCCCTTCCATGTGCCATCTGCTGTCTGAGGTGGCTGAGCTGACACCGAGAGGTGACAGGAGGTGAAGGTTCCCTCTCTGGGAGCTGGGAGGGGAGCAGGAGGGTGCAGGAGCTGCCTGATCCCAGCTGAGCCCAGCCGGGCTGTGCAGGAGCCCCTGGGGAGATGCAGCTCCCACTGCCAGTTCCTGCCTTTTGTTTTTCAGCTGCTTTTTTGAGACACCTCCAGTGCCAGCACACAAAACACAATTCATCTTTCTGCTGAAAAAAAAAAAAAATCACTCGAATTGGATGTCCAGAGCAGCAGAGCTGGGAGTTGCAGTGAGCAGGGGTGTGTGCCATCCCTGACCCCTCAACAATCCCAATCTCAGCGCTGCTGCTGCTTTTCCAACCTTTCTGTGGCTGAGGTTGCACTTGTGGCTGGCAAGGGTTGATATTTTCCCATCCCGTTGATCTGAAAGACGTAAAAAGAGAAGCTGCGGTGCTGAGGAAGCAAAACTCTGCCTCAGCCCCGATTTCAATGAGTTGCCCAAATGTTGGAAGCTTCACAAAGCTCGGAGCTGCTGCTGAAGGACGTTTTTATTTCCCATTGAAACCTGGGTTTCACCATCAGTGAGAGAATCCATTCATTCAGAACGCTGTCAGCCAGCACAGCTCCAGCAATTAGCAACCCAATCAAAGGTGCTAATTCCACCCGGCCATCGTTAAACCCTCCATGCTCCACTGGTCCAGTTTTTGACAGGCTGTGAAGTGCCAGCTCCCAGCACTGGCAGGGCATGGAACCAGTGTGGCTTTTAGAGCTGCCCAGCCCTCTGTAATTCAATATTTCCACAGAAGATCAGCTCGAGAGCCAAACTTCGAAACGCCAGTGGCCAGAAAAGGGAACCTTTTTATTCCGTGGGGGAAAAGGCAGCCAGAAAGATGGGATAGGAAGGAGATTCCAAGAGGGAAATGCAGCGTTTCACTTTCACAGTGCCCTGGTGGACGGGGCTGTGTGAGCCCCAGGGTCTCCTGGTTGGTGATACCTGAAATTTAAATTTCTTTCAGTAATTAGAGCACTTTTCTGCCCCCTTGTCTGAAGGACTCACCTTCACAGTGCCCTGGAGGATGGGGCTGTGTGAGCCCCAAGGTTCCCTGCTTGGTGATATCTGGGATTTAAATTTCTTTCAGTAATTACAGCACCTCCCTGCCCTCTGTCCTGAGGGACTCACCTTCACAGTGCCCTGATGGACGGGGCTGTGTGAGCCCCAAGGTTCCTTGGTTGGTGATACCTGAAATTTAAATTTCTTTGGATAATTACAGCACCTTCTTGCCCTCTCTCCTGAGGGACTCACCTTCACAGGTGAGGTATGGGGCTGTGTGAGCCCCAGGGTCCCCTGCTTGGTGATATCTGGGATTTAAATTTCTTTCAGTAATTACAGCATCTCCCTGCCCTCTGTCCTACAGGACTCACCTTCACAGTGCCCTGGAGGATGGGGCTGTGTGAGCCCTCTGGTTGATGATATCTGAAATTTAAATTTTTTTCGATAATTTCAGCTCTTTCCTGCCCCTGTCCCCTTCAATCCTGCTGGGAGTGGATGGTGGGCACGAAGCTGCTGCTCTTAACCCGAGCACGATGTCACCAACGAGGGGAGAATGGGGCACTTGGGAGTGATTTCTTTTTCCTTGCTGTTTTCCCAGGTCCTCGCGGCTGCTGCGGGCGTTCTACATCCCGCTGCTGTCGGAGCAGCACACGCGCTACGCCAACTACACCATCCTGAAATCCCGCAGGAGGCAAGCCAGGAGAAAGGTGGGAGGCTAGCAGCACACCTGGGCCAGCCAAAAAGCACCCCCCAAAGCATCCTCTGGAGCTCTTGGACAGCTGCCCGAGCCACGTTCAGCTCCCTGTGTGAAGGAAGGATTCCCTGCTGAGCTCTGGCAGCCTCTGCTCCCCTGTCGGGCTCTGCTCTGCCTCAAGGCATTGGAAAATCCAGCAGCCACGATCCCTGCTGCTCCCTGTGCTGTTCTCTCTCACACCAGAGAATTCCTTCGGATGGAAAATAAAAAGGGGTGGCACAGCAAGGTTCTGCTCCAGGCTGCAGATCTGGGGAAATGCAGCTCGAATTCATTCTCTCTCTCCCTCACCCAGCCCTCTGCACTGTCCTCACCTGCTCAAGCTGTGCTTTCTTTCACCCAGGGAGTTTTTTTTTTCAGGTAACAAAGCTTAGGAATTTTCCTTTTCCAAGGGCAAAAGAGGTAAAACACCTGACTGGCAATGAACTGGAACGCACTGAATCTCAAGGAATGAAGCATCGTGCACCACAGAGAAACAGCCTAAAGCTGCTCTGTCCAGGAGACATTTCCAGGGATAAATCTGTGCTTTTGGGAACAAAAAGACCAAACTGAGACAATTATGTGTTTAATGGGATCAGAGTGTTTGTGTTATCTGTGATGCCAAGTGTTTGTTCGCTATTTATAATGATTTTTTTCAAGATCCTTTGAATTCTAAACTTCCAGCATCTTAAAAATTCCAGAATCATCCAGAGAGAAGAAGGATGAATCAATTTTTTTTTTCTTTTTTTTTTTTTTTGGCAGTTCTGTTTCCCAGAATAGCCAGGATGTGTTACGTGGGTCCAACGTGCCTCAGAGCAGTGCTGTGCTCATTATATCTCCATTTTTAAACGTGCAGCATCACCAGCTGGATGGAGGGAGCTGCTCTCACTCACATCCCTGGAATTCTGTGGGATGGGGTTGATGCCGTTTGGTTTCTGCCTTTTTTCTGCCTGAGGGGAATTCTGCACCAGCTCCATGGTTGGGTTGGTCTGAGTGAGCTGATGATGGAGCAGATTTGGATTTTTGGGATCCAGAAAAGCTCTGGGGATCCCGGTGTTGGTGCAGGGTGGGAAGGCTGTGATCCAACCTGATCCTGCTGGGACAGAGCAGGAGGAGCTGGGTGAGCAGCAGGGCTGGGCTGAATCACAGGATCAGCTTCAGGCACACAGGAGGAGGTTCTGAATCCCCAGCATTGCATTGAGGAATCACAGAATCAACTTCAGACACACAGGAGGAGGTTCTGAATCCCCAGCATTGCATTGAGGAATCACAGAATCAGCTTCAGGCACACAGGAGGAGGTTCTGAACCCCCAGCATTGCATTGAGGAATCACAGAATCAACTTCAGACACACAGGAGGAGGTTCTGAATCCCCAGCATTGCATTGAGGAATCACAGGATCAGCTTCAGGCACACAGGAGGAGGTTCTGAATCCCCAGCATTGCATTGAGGAATCACAGGATCAGCTTCAGGCACACAGGAGGAGGTTCTGAATCCCCAGCATTGCATTTTAAGGAGGTTTTTGATGCTTGTGCTACAGCCAGGAGGTTTTAATGTTGGTGCCCTGCCTGGTGTGTGGGTGGTGACACCGTGGAGAGCCCCACTGCACCCCACTCCTGCAGCAGCAGCTGGAAGCTGAGCCTCTAGATCCGCATTCAGGGTGGTGTCTGAGCTGTGCCATCCTCAGGGAAGTGCATTTCACCCTTCCTGGGTGCCAGCTCTGAGGTGTTCAGGGCCTGCTGCCAGGGGAGGCTGCTCTGGGAGGGCAGAGCTGCCAGCAGGGCTCTGTGTCTGTGTCCATCACCTCCCCCTCCCCTCCCTGCAGCTCTGCCCTCGCTGAGTTCACACAGAACCCATCCATCCACAGCAAACCTGCCCTGCTGGTTGCTGACCCCTGAGCTGGAATCAATTCCAGCAGCAGCTGCAGCTCAGGCAGTGCCTGCAGCTCTCTCTGGTGCTGCTGCTGTGGCTGTGCCGTGTCCCAGCCCCTCAGCTCGTGTTTAGTGTGAACACAGAGCAGTAAACACCCACTGGAAACCTCAGGGCCCGCTCCACCTTTCTTTCCACTCTGATTCCTGTTCTGCAGTGCTGGTTGGGAGCTGATAAATTGACAATAATTAGGGGTTATCAGTGTTTTCCAGAGGGAGCACAAGGTGCAGTGCTGTCCCTCGCCGTCCTGCACCTCCCTGGATTCTGCTGGGATGTGAATTATTGGCTGAGTGTTGAACCTGGCAGATAAAACAGGCTGCAAACACTTTTATACAGAAAGGGTGAAGCTTCTCTCTGTCCCACGCAGCTGCTCTGAGCTCCTCTGGTGTCTCACAGTCCTTGTGGCATCGTTGAACCTTTGTCCAGAGGAATTGTCAGTGTTGAAATGAGCTGCTTGGGAAGGCTGCGGGTGAGGAGCAGGGTGGGGAGCTGATCCCTGGAATTACCCAGCCTCAGAACAGCCCGTGCAGGTGCTGCCCAGCCCAGCCCTGCTCTCTGCCTTGCACAAGGACCAGGCTGTTCTGACCTTTCCTGTTTTTCACCCTCCCCTCGCAGCTGCCCCGGGAAGCTCCAACGCTTTGAGTCAGCAAGATCAGCTCCAGGGGCTCTGGATGTGGTGGATTCACTCTGCCAGCTCTGCTTTGGGACCTGCCCGGTGCTCAAGGCTTGCTAAAATTGTGGTTTCACCTCAGTTTTGGGGACAGGTGGCTTTTCCACATCCCTGGCTTCCTCTGCAGCAGGTGCAGCCTTTCCCAGGCTCTCCCAGAGCCTTGTCCCAGGGGCTCCTGTGAGAATCCAAAGGCTCCGAGCAGTTCCCAGGCTCCTTGGCTCCTTCCCAGCTTCCCAGGACTCCACTCTCGGGACAGGAGCTTTGCAGCAGCTCCGTGCAGTTCTGCCTCAATCACGCCATCACCAAGCCCAAACCCTATTATTAGACTCTGGAAACTGCTGCCTTAGAGACAGGTTTGCTTATAAATATCCATCATTTTCTCTCTGCCTCTCCAAAGCCGGCACAGAAAAAGGATCTCTGCTTGTGCAGAACCTCCCTGCCCCTGCTCTTGGAGCTTCTCCCCACCTGAACTCATCCTTGCAGCCCCCCAAATTCCAGCTGTGGGGGTGAGACACCCAGGGTGGCAAATCCCGGCTGTTTTTGGGATCCTTCAGCTCTCTTTGCCCCCTGCCCAGCCTCCTCTGCAGGCTGTGGTCGGTGGTGGCAGCGCTTTTTCAGCTCCTGTCCCTCCTTTTCAGCCTCGGGGGTCCCTCGTGGGGACCTTGCCGGGCTGGGAAAGCTGCTCCAGCTCTTCCCCGGGCTCCCGGGAGAGGGCACCGTGCTCCAGAGGACCGGGAGAGCCGGGATGATCCCGAGGGGTGCCAGGCCCGGGGATGGGGTGGGGAATGGGGGATTTTGCTGCAGGAGAAACTTCGGGTTTGAGGATGGGAGCTGCAGCCTCCTGTGTGCTGCCCTGAAGGAGGTGCAGCTGACTTGTTCTCCCTCTCGCAGCCACACTGACCCGTCCCTGTGGCTGTGACAGCACTGGGGGCTCAGTTTTTGGGTGTTTCAGGTGGTTTTGAGCAGCCAGACCCGAGTGAGGAGGATGCAGGAGCCCCTTCGTGCCTGGAGAGGGGGAACCTCCCTCCCTTGGTGTCCCTGGGGGAGCCTCCAGCTCTGGGATGGACAAACACTTCCCTGCCTGGTTGGGATTGTTCATGGATCTCATTTGCTCCAGAGAGCCGACACTTACTGACAGATATGGAAAACATCATTAAATGATTAATTGGTTCCTCTCACTTGGGCTCCCCAGCCTCTGTCTCAGTTTGCTCACAAACATTTTCTCTCCCTGGCACTCCAGAAGAAAACCTTGTGGGAGCTGCTGGGGAATCCAGGGCTGTGCTTGTCCTTCCCAGCAATGCCAGGCCTGGAGAGGGAATCACTGAGAAGGATGAAGTGCAATCCTTATTCACTTTTTGGGCCCAAAAAGGTGAGAGGGAACAGTGATTTATGAGAGAAATAACTGCTCTGACTTTTCCATGTTGTGAAAATCAGGAGAACGAGGCAGAACAAACCCCAGGACCTTTTTATTTTCCTTTTTTACCTCCTGAAAACTCGCTGGGATTTTGGCTGCAGCGTGTATTCCACGGTTCTCAGGCAGGGAGGGATTTTAAATGTTTAAACACAGCAAAGGAAAGATTTCAGGGAGCTCAGCAACAGTGTCAGGGTTAACGGGGCTGCCTCTGAAATGTCACCTGGGCTCTGCCGTGCCTCGGGTGCATGAATCATTTACAGGAACAGCAGCTCCGAGCTGGGCCTGCCAGATGATCCAGAGCTGATCCAGCCCCCAAAATCTGCTTTTCCCCTCAGCTGTGTGGCAGGGCCCTGCAGTTACACCAGGAAAGGGCTGGCCATGGGAAGGGGGGAGGGAATTCAGGCATTTTTTTGCAGCTCTGTGTGACCAGGGAATGGCTGGAGCTGTGCCAGGGGAGGTTGGGGATGGAGATCAGGATGAGGTTCTTCCTTCAGAGGCTGTTGGCCACATTCCCAAGGCTGCCAGAGCTCCAGGAGCGTTTGGACACCGCTCCCAGGGATGCCCAGGGTGGGATTTTGGGGTGTGTGTGCAGGGCCAGGAGCTGGGATTGAGGATCCCTGTGGCTCCCTCGCATTGAGGATACTCTGTGGATCTGTTATTTTCGCTGGTGAGTTCACAGATGCGTTCCTGTGGACTCTGCCCCTCCCAGAGGGGTGATGAAAGCTGTTGATGTGTTTTTGTGCTCGGTTCTTCACGCCCTAAATAGCTCTGGCCAGCTCTGCCTCAGCTGTCTGGGAGTGCTGGTGGTGCTGGGACAGCAAATTCTGCTCAGGGAAAACTGGTGCAGGCCAAAGCTGAGCCCTGCAACCTCCTGAGAGGATTCCTTGATCCAAGAGGGCAGGGAGGGTCCAGCATCTCCCCGGGACGAGCTGGGCTTGGTTTCCTGCTCTGCTCTGACTCCAAGGGTGTGGAAAACCCATTCCCCTGCCATGGGAATTCCCTGGATGTTTTTAGCTCCTCTCACAGAGCCATTGTGCAGATCCATCATCCTGTACCACCTTCCAGAAATATTTGCTGAGAGATTTCCTGGTGTGTTTTGTGTTCTGCCTCCTGCTCCGTGCCAGAGCTGCCCTCACCAAAAAGGAGGATGAGCTGGCTCTTCCCCCTTCACCAGTCAATATTTACTCTCCCAGGCAAGCTGTTAAAATGCTGCTGCTCTCTTCTTCGTGGTGTTTGTTCCTCCTGCCTCGCTGGAGCCTTGTCCCAGAGCCTCCCACCCTGGCAGCTTTTGTGGCACGTGGCAGTTCCTAAAGGGGAGTCTTGCAGTGATGCCAGGTCGTGTTTGCATCTTCTCCCCTGAGTTTGGGCTGTGTTCCAGCCCTTCTGCCTCGGCGAGGGCTGGACTTTGGGAAGGGGAAGCCATGGGATCACTTATTCAACCCCGAGGTGAAATCTTGAGAGGAAGCCATGGAATCATTTATTGAATCCCCGAGTCAAATCTTGAGAAGACACAGAGTCACTTGTTCAATCCCCAGGTGAAATCCTGCTTCCACTAAAATCCAGGAGGGAAGGTAACAAGGGTTGTCCCCAGCACTTTTTTAGGAGTCCTGATAAAAAATCTTTACCAGAGCCCTGGTAACTCCAAAAATGGATTTTTGGTGTGCGCATCACTTGGGTGTAACATTACCTGGAGCTCTGTCACTGCAAGTCCTTGGTCTCTTTATTTCCAATTATTGAAACACTGAATTTCCTTATTCCAGCAATTCCTACCATCCCCAAGATATTTTTTCCCCGAGAGAAATGACATTTGCTGCCGTGCCTTTCAGAGCAGCGTCGCCTTTCTGCCTCGCTCCCAAGAGGCTGGAAGATCCTCCCTGGCAAAGATGCTTCCCTTGGCAAACTGTTGGCTTTGTTAAAGTTGTTTGGCTCCAGCAGGAAACTTTTCTCCTGCTCTGGTGGGGGAAGGCAGCCTGCTCCTTAATTGCTTTCTGCAGCTCGGCCAAGTGAAATCCATCTCCGTGCCCTCGGGGCTGAAGCCAAAAAAAAAATATTCCCCGATGGTCCCTTGTGCTGTGGAACTCCTCAATGCTTCCAAGCCTGGCTCTCCTGGGATTTACAACCTCTGGAGGAGCAGGATTGAAGGATTTGTGTGCAGGAGGGATCCACCTTGGTTTTGAAGGGTGATTTGCACCAGTTTATCTTCGTTAATTCTGCCTCAGACAGGAGAAATCATTGGTAAAAAAAAAGGTGTTTTGTTTTAACTTTTGGCACCAGACTCATCCCTCCTGCTGGGAATGGTTTGCTCTGTTAATCAGTTGTAGTCTGGGTGGTTTCTGCTGTGCCCTTTGCACTTTGAGCTGTTTGCAGGGGTTTGTTGAAAATCCCAGCTCTGTCGTTCCCTACCCCTCGCTGCTGCAGTCCAACAGGAACACGGGGTGGGGAGGGGGAGAAGAAATCCTGGGAAGCCTGGACAGGAATCCTGGAACCTGTGTGGAAACCATGGAACATTTGCAGTTCCTATTTAAAGGGAGAGGGGATTAAAGCCCCAAAGCCCTCCTTCTTTTTATTATGAATTATTATTTATGGAAACCATGGAACATTTGCAGTTCCTGTTTAAGGAGGGCCCCAAAGCCCTCCTTCTTTTATTATGAATTATTATTTATGAAAGCCTCCAAAGCCAGGTTGTTGTGGTTTTATTCCTTTTTCAGGAATATTTCCCTGAACTTCTCATCTTAAAGCCCAGATTGGACTGAATTTGAATAACAGGATGAGGAACTTTCAAACTAAAAGAGGGGAAATTTAGGTGGGATATTGGGGACAAATCCTTCCCTGTGAGGGTGCTCCGACTTTTCCTTAGGGCAGAATTTGGGCTGCTTTCCATGCCTTTGACCCATGCTCATTTTCAAAGCTGAAGTGGAATTTTTCAGGTGCTTCCAGCTTGACTTGGTGTGTGATTAATGAGCAATTAGGAGCAGATATAAATAATAGTGGATTTAAGCCTGCGTAGATGCTATAATTAAAAGCTCTATTACGATATTTATTAATATTTAATGGTAGATGTCAAATGTCTCTAATTCTGACTGATCTTGCTGGGGAGGGAGCAGCTCCTCTGTGTAATTCCAGCAGTTTTTAAGGGATAAAACCCTGATGTGGGATTTGAGCAGCTGGAGATCTTCCCCTGCTGGAAAGACCTGGATTTCCTGGTGCTTTCCTTCTTTAGGGACATCTGGTGCCTTCCCAAAAAGAACTGCCCCAAACCAGGGCAGAGCAGAGCTTGTCCTCACAATCTGGGGAGAAAAATCTGGTTTTTCTCACTTGTAGTTTAACACCACTGACATGAAGGGCTTGGATTTTATTTTAGTTTTTTGTATTTTTTTTTTAATTTATTTTTTTGTCATAACACAGGGACTTCTACACCTTGTTTAGAGCAGAAAAAAAAATCCTTCATGGAAGATTTGTGTCCAGAATCACCCCTGACACAGGAAACCTTTGGCCTTGCCTTCCTTGTGAGTGAACCCAGAGGAGAGGGGCACCCCTGGCACCAAACCCAGCAGCTGCAGCTCTTAGGAAATGCTCTTTGGCCATTTCTGAGTGGATACAGCCCAAAATAACCCCTCACCCACTGCCTTCACCCCCCAAAAACCACAGTGAGTGCTGTGAACCCCCCCTGCCCCAAAGCCCTGCTGGGAGGGAAATATCTTCATTTTTTTTCCTATTTTCCAGACCAAGCATCACTCAGAGGGATCATCCCCAAAACCTGGGGTAGGTGGTGATAAAAAAGAGCTTTTTTTTGCGTCACCTTTTCTGTTCCCAGAGCTCTCCCTGGTGCTTGGGTCACGCCAGTCCCAATCCTGGGGTTTTCTGCCCCAAAAACAAACCTTGGACATTTCATGTGAGTGCACAGGAGGGCAGGGGGACAAGGGAGCTCCTGGTGTGGCTGGGAGGGGACAAAGGGCTCAAATCCCCCAAATTTCACCACCTGAGGGCTTTGAGGGTGCCCAGGGCTGAGCTGAATTTGCTGCTCCCATGGAGGTGAGGCTGCATTTGGATTCAGGTGAAGGTGTGTTCTTTTTTTTTTTTTTGTTCCTTTTTTGTTCCTTTTTGTGTTCCTTTTGTATTCCTGGTTTTTTTTTGGCCTTGATTTCAGAGGGAAAGTTGCTCCTAATCACAGAGTTTTGGTCGCCAGCTGAAATATGTGGCTGTTCCCCTTTTTCCTTTATTTCTGAGCCTTTCCCCCTTTATTTCTGAGCCTTTTCCCTTTTATTTCTGAGCCTTTTCCCCTTTATTTTGAGCTTTCCCCCCTTTATTCCTGAGCCTTTTTCCCTTTTATTCCTGAGCTTTCCCCCTTTATTTCTGAGCCTTTCCCCCTTTATTCCTGACCTTTCCCCCCTTTATTCCTGAGCTTTTCCCCCTTTATTCCTGAGCTTTTCCCCCTTTATTCCTGACCTTTTCCCCCTTTATTCCTGACCTTTTCCCCCTTTATTCCTGAGCTTTTCCCCCTTTATTCCTGAGCCTTTTTCCCATTTATTTCTGAGCCTTTTCCCATTTATTTCTGAGCCTTTTTCCTTTATTCCTGAGCCTTTTTTCCCTTTTTTCCTGAGCTTTCTCCCTTTATTCCTGATCCTTTTCCCCTTTATTTCTGAGCCTCTTCAGGAGGTCTCTGAGTCTGGAAAGGTTTCCCCCATCCCCCAGTGCCCAACTGGGAACAAACCAGAGCTCCCAGTGCTGTGCCAGAGCTGCCCCTTCCCCTCTGAGCCTCTCCAGGATTTTTAGGCAGTTTACAATTAAAAAAAAAACCCAAAACAATTAAAACTGCCATTGTGGCTTCTAAGAACCGTTGATAGAAAAAAAATCAACCCTTTTAAAGGTTGGTGTTCTGGGATAAATCCCCTGGGGAAAGGGAAAAATTCAGCTGTGTCGTGCCAGGGCTCCAGGCAACAAATTCAAAATAAACCAGATTTTGCTTCCACTTTGCTCTCCTTGCTCAGCCTCCAGTTCTGAGTCAGCTCCTGAATCTTCATTTTCCTGCCCTGTGTGTGTTTATCTTGATTAAATCGTGGCATCCCAGCGGCTCAGAATGGAATTAGTGGGGATTCTTGGAGCTCCAGGAGCTCAGGGAGCAGAGGGACTTTGCTGATGTCCTTTTGGATTTTGGAATTTGGGGATTTTGGAAGGCTTTCCCCCAAAATTCCTGATCTTTTCACTGCTGAAAATAAGTGAAAGGCACTCAGAGCATTTGCTTTTCAAGTTCTTGCTCTGTGGAATATGAAATGCAGCAGTTGTTGTCATATTGTCAATATTTAGGATTAATTTAGGTCAAAGAACTGAGAAACAGCAGAGCTCTGGCCTCACCAAAAAAAAAAAGGGATTATTTCAAATAAACATCAAGGAAAAGGTGAAGGGTTTGGAACTGGGAAGGGCAAAGGTTGAAGCCACGTGGGCCCAGAAGGAGGTCGGGGTTTTGTGGGGTTTTAACGGGATCTTGGCACAGTTGGGATCTGTCCCTGGTGGCCAAGGGTGATTTGGGGCTGGAAATGGGGAACTGTTGTTGCCCTCTGTTATGAAGGCAAGGTGACCTGGTTCAAGAACGACAGCACGGCAGCTCAGCCTCACCCGAGCCACTCGGGCCATGGACTCACAGACACCAATGTGGTGGATGGTCAAATGGCCTTTATTATCTTATCTCATGAGGTTAAATAGTCTAGGGGGCTTCACTACGTCAGGAAGGGGACGGTGGGATAGCTAGGGTTAGTAAGGAGTGGAAAAGTACTGGGATTTAGGAGGGGTTGCATACTTCGGGTGATCTGTTATCATGCAGGAATGAAGGGAGGGAGATTCCATGCTGCCCTTTGCTTTCCGTCACATCGCGAGATCTTCCGTCTGCCTGTCCCTATCTACCACAAACTGTGCTGTGGGACTGTGATGCCTTTTTCCTGCTCTTAGGAAATCCAAGCTCACACACGCTGAGAGGGTTGGGGTCGTTTCCCTCGGGATTTCATAGGATCCCATTCCATGCATGGCTTCACCCAGGTGACAGCGTCCCAATGCCCTCCCAGCCCCAATCGAGGCTACAATTAAAGCCCTGACTCATTAGCATATCTAACGAGAGGGCCCAATGCGGGGCTGGGCTGGGCTCACTTCTAGTTTACAGAATCTGTCCTGCCAGGGCACCTTGAGTTCTTGGGACAATCGAATGTTTGGTCTCTGACTCTGCAGCTCTGGGGTGTTTGGTCTCCAGGCCTTTGGGACACCAAGAAACCAGGCTGAGTTCTCACACCTAAAGCATCACAAGTGTGCGTGCTGATACCTGTGGGTACAGGGAACTGTGGGAAAGGTGTTTAGGAGAAAAGCAAAAAATCCTTCAGGCATCAGGGCAGTGTGGGGTGAGGTTTTGGGCCCTTTTTGGGGGGTTTAGGGCAGGACCTGCCCCTCTCAGGGGCTGCTGGGCTCTGGTTTGTGCCTCAGGCTTTAGGCAGTTCCTGCTGGATCAGAGCTGTTGGATTTTGAGGGTTTTGTGTGTGTTTTTGTGCTTACG
>JAVTVJ010004153.1:0-10489 GCA_034509425.1 Eopsaltria australis
CCTACAATTGCAGCCAGAGTTCGAGCTGATGGCAGCTTGGGTCTGGGAAGGATCTTGATCCATGCGCCATTTCAGGTGGCATCCGGTGTTGCCTTTTCCCCCAGCCTGGAAAAGAAACTCGAGATCATTTTAGCAAGGAGGTAATATAAAAGGGGATCTTTATTTTGAAGGTCTTCAGGAGCAGTTATGGAAAGGTGTCCATAAAAGCCCAGCCCTCCAGGGGTGAGTACATATTTATAGCTTTTAGGAAATTAGCATAATTGATTAAGAGCACCAATAAGGAGAACAAGTGGCGATTCAATTCCCCCTCAGGTCCAGCCCCTTCCCTGGAGCCCCCCTCTCAGCACTGGCTGCACTCTGCTTATGAAAATGTACCTCAGAGGTGTTCTCGGCCTTGGGTCCCAGGAAGAACTGAGATAGGACAGGGCCTTGCAACCCCCTGGGGCTTGGAGCTCTGGAATTTGTTTTGTCTTTCTGCTTAGGGAAAGGCTATGGAAAGGTATTGGAAAAACTAGCTATTAATATAGTAGGCTACAGAGCCACAAAAATATGTGGAGAGAGTACAGAGAACATATAAAAGAAAAAAGGCAGAAACCAAACGGCATCACCGGGAGCACAGTGCCTTAGGGCCGGGACACAAAAAGTGTCCCTTTTCTCTGAGAAAGAGAACTCTGCCCCAGTTTCTTGATGTCAGTTTGGAGGAGGGTTTTGGCCCTGCAAGGGCAGCCAGGGTCCTTGTCGGTGGCAGCTTGGGTCTGCGAGGAATCTTAATCCATGCGGAATTTCAGCATGCGGCTGTCAACTCCCAGATATGTGGCCTTCGATTCAAACAATGGCGCTTTTCCATGTGAAAGAAAACTGAGTCCCCCAGATGCATGATGCCAGTTTTTAGGAGGCATTTAGCCCTACAATTGCAGCCAGAGTTCTAGTTGATGGCAGCTTGGGTCTGGGAAGGATCTTGATCCATGCGGCATTATCAGGTGCTCGTCGCGGGAGCAGAGTGCTTAATGGCGGCATCAAGTTGTCCCTTTTCCTCTAGAAAGATAGTCTGCCCGTTTTCTTGATGTAGTTTGGATGAGGGTGGCATGGTCATGAGGGGCGCAGTGTCCTAGTCGGTGGCAGCTTGGGTCTGTGAGGGATCTGGCTCCATGCGGAACTTGAAAGGGCGGCAGTCGACTCCCAGACAGGGGGCCTGCGATACAAATGATGGCACTTTTCCACGTGAAAGAAAACTTAGGCCCCCAGATTCCTGATGTCGGTTTGGTGGAGGGTTTTAGCCCTACAAATGCAACCAGAGTCCTGGTTGATGGCAGCTTGCGTCAGGGAATAATCTTGATCCATACGGAATTATAGGTGGCGTCCCGGAGCAGAGTGCCTTAGGGCCAGGACACAAAAAGTGTCCCTTTACTGTGTGAAAGAGAACTCTGCCCAGTTTCGTGATGTGATTTGGAGGAGGGTTTTGGCCTGCAAGGGCAAGCCAGGTCCTGGTTGGGTGGAGCTTGGGTCTGGGAAGGATCTTGATCTGTGTGGTATTATAGGTGGCGTCCGGGAGAACAGTGCCTTCGGGCCGGGACACAAAAAGTGTCCCTTTTCTCTGAGAAAGAGAACTCTGCCCCCCACTTTCTTGATGTGAGTTTCGAGGAGGGTTTTCTTCCTGCAAGGGCAGCCAGGGTCTGTTGGTGGAGTTGGGTCTGCGGGATAATCTTAATCATGCGGATTTCAGATGCGGCTGTCAAGTCTGCCAGATTATGTGGCCTTCGATGAACAATGGCGCATTTCATAGTGAAGAAAATCAGTCCCCGATGCATGATGCAGGTTTATTAGGAGGCAAAGGCATTTAGCCCTACAATTGCAGCCAGAGTTCTAGCTGATGGCAGCTTGGGTCTGGGAGGATCTTGATCCATGCGGCATTTCAGGTGGCGTCCGGTGTTGCCTTTTCCCCCAGCCTGGAAAAGAAACTCGAGATCATTTTAGCAAGGAGGTAATATAAAGGGGGATCTTTATTTTGAAGGTCTTCAGGAGCAGTTATGGAAAGGTGTCCATAAAAGCCCAGCCCCTCCAGGGGTGAGTACATATTTATAGCTTTTAGGAAATTAGCATAATTAAGAGCACCAATAAGGAGAACAAGTGGCGATTCAATTCCCCCTCAGGTCCAGCCCCTTCCCTGGAGCCCCCCTCTCAGCACTGGCTGCACTCTGCTTATGAAATGTACCTCAGAGTTGTTCTCGGCCTTGGTTCCCAGGAAGAACTGAGATAGGACAGGGCCTTGCAACCCCCTGGGGCTTGGAGCTCTGGAATTTGTTTTGTCTTTCTGCTTAGGGAAGGCTATGGAAAGGTACTGGAAAAACTAGCTATTAATATAGTAGGCTACAGAGCCACAAAAATATGTGCAGAGAGTACAGAGAACATATAAAAGAAAAAAGGCAGAAACCAAACGGCATCATTCCCCCCTTTTTAAGAGACTAACAAGACTCTGTCTTGTCTAGTCTCTACTCTGCATTCAACCATACCTCTGGTTTATACAACTGGCTATCCCACTAGTTGTTACACAGATGCTAATTATAAATACAGTTACTATGAACATTTCTTTTATCTAGTTTCAGTTTGGTAACCATGAAGTGAGTGTACTGAAGATATTCAAGGTCCAGTAAGCTCTTTTGAGAGTTACTTGGTGTAGAATTTGAGTTTGCTTTCAAATTTCAACCAAATTTCTAAAAAAAATTTTCATTCAGATTTGCATAAGAACAACAACTAGTGTTAATGATTTTGTGGCTAGTAGGAAATTAAGAGCTATTTTGTTTTGTCAACAGCCTTTAATATGATTAAACATGACATTTGGAATCACAGCTCCATGGGCACAGGCCCAATCTTTATCTTGGGGCAAAACTTACCAGGCCAGATTCTCAACTTTGACAAGTTGTCCTTATGAAGAGCTTTTTGATACATTTTGGACTAGAGTTTCATGCAAATTTTAGGACCAAATTTGAATCACGGTTACCAACTGTACAGATAAGAGGTACAAAAGAACAGTTTAAATCATATCATCTCAATTTGTATCAGTCTCTGTTTTCTGGCTGTCTATGGAGCAGACGTCTTCTTAAATCTGGAGCAGTGAATTCAAGGCTCTCTGCAAGCAGCTTTGGATTTGGTGAGGGTAGTCAGGACTTGGAATGACTCTCTTTACTTAGCGTCGTAAAGATACTGTCCTTCATTCCAACTAGACTCAGTCTCTGGCTTGAATAGTTGCTAGTCTTCCTTCCTTTAGATGATTTGCTCAGTTCTAGATCTTTCATTGATATAATCAGTTCAGGCTTTTTGTGATGTAATTGATGGTAACGACTTTTTCTCATGGTTACTGGTTCGTGGTTGTTACTGCATAACTGGTCTTTTGTTTGCGCAGCTCGCATGAAGCTGCTTCATTGCCTACAGCTCCAGGTGGCACATCTTTCGGTCTGCTCTGCTGGAATAGGCTTCTTCATGGTCTGCAAACTCATAAAGACTTAAATACATTATCAGTTAGTGCTGGGAACAGACATACTAGATTGAAGCAACGTTTTCAGAATAACATTATCAGTTTCGTAGCATGGATAGGGTCCATGTCTTCTATGTTCACAGAACAAACTTCAGTGGGTTGCATGCATACTGTTGGATGTATCAATTCTTGGCTGCTGGTTGGATGCAGCATTTTTCAGTTGCTGACTGCCCTAGTTCTCCAGTTTCAGGATTATTTTTCATAATAGTAAAGAGTCCTTGGTCTTTTTTACTCACAAGGATACAGGAGAAGGTCTTTTACAAATTTAACTCAGTAATCCATTCTAAGATATTTGTTAACACAGGACTCTGCTTACTTATAGCATGGTTTTAGGGAGCCTAAAAACGGCTTCTTGTTCTTTGGGCTCGGTGTTTCCCTTTTGAGTGCTTACCAGAGCAGACAAAGAGCGCTTGCTGCCCTCGCACGGCCGGGGACGGGCGCGGCATGCGGGCACCCCCGCCCAGGGGTTACCCTGCTCGTAACCGCGCCTCCCGCGCCGTTGCTGGCTGCCTCACGCGGCTCTGCGGGTGTCCTTAAAACAAGCTCGTTTGTGGAAAGTGCGATAGGGCCGTTCCTGGCCTCTTGATCTACACTCCCGGCGCTCTGGGCCGGTGCGGGCGGGGCCCAGGAGCAGCGAGTGAGCCGGGCCGTGGCCGCGCAGCGGCGGCCCCGCCTCCGCCAGAGCAGGGCCGAAGCGGCGCAGCGGCAGCCGCGGTCCCGGTTCGCTTCCTGGGACCGCTCCCCCGCGCATCCCCCGGCCGTGACCAGGGCAATGGCAGGAATCACCTCCGCCCCTCTCAGAGCGGCTGGTGTCCCGCTTCTGTCACGGGGGAGTGACCGCCCTGCTCGCGGAGCCGTCCCGGAAGTCCGGGAGTCGCCCTTGCCTTAAAATCTTGGAAAAACTTTTTAAAGATGGAACATAGAAAGTGGGGGCTTCTCCCCCTTCCCTTACAATGGTGCGAACCGAGCTTTCTCGGCCGTTCCACAAAACTTGCTGGAAGCGAGGATCTCTCCCTCGCCTCCCACTAAGGAGCAGGCTGGACACCCAGCCTCTCCCCAGACCTGTAGGAAGCGAGGATTTCTCCCTCGCCTCCCACCAAGGAGCAGGCTGGGCACCCAGCCGCTCCACAAACCTGTAGGAAGTGGGAATCTCTCCCCAGCTTCCCAACAAGGAGCAGGCTGGGCACCCAGCCGCTCCACAAACCTGTAGGAAGTGGGAATCTCTCCCCAGCCTCCCACCAAGGAGCAGGCTGGACACCCAGCCGCTCCACAACCTGTAGGAAGCGGGGCCCATCCCCCACCTCCTACCAAGAAGCAGACCAGGCCTCCCCCGGCCGCTCCATGCCCAGATGTCTCCAGGCCAGCTTTCAATTCAAAACTCGCATGTGCTACACATGAAATAAACTTTCGCACTGTGATTTGCTTTTCTCGACCAGTGAACAATCTCAGCCGAGATCACACACCCGCCTCCTCCCCACCAGCCGATCTCTGGGGCAGGTTGGAAATCGGCAACAGGAAAAACTTGGAGAAATGATTTCAAAAGCAAATTTTCTCACCACCACGCCAGGTTGTCCTGGGATCGCTAACAATTACTGACTTTAAACAGATACACAATACCTAAACAATACACACACATACAAACTACCCACTACACAACGAAAAGAACCACCTTTATACTACCTCCTGTGGGATCTTGGAACCATGGTGTCTCGACTCAGGCCGTGGCAGGATTCTTTAGATTGGCTTTGTCAGAAAGGATTCTTGCAGGAATGTTTTCGGTCGCAGAGGAAGGGTACAGGTTCTCGTGTCGCCTTCTGGGTGTGCAAATAACTGTTGCTTTTTCCCCAGCATGGAAAGAAACTCGAGTATCATTTAGCAAGGAGGGTAAATATAAAAGGGGTCTTATTTTGAAGGTTCAGGAGCAGTTTATGGAAAGGTGGTCCTAAAAGCCTCGCCTCCAGGGGTGAGTACATATTTTTATAGTTTTTAGGATTAGCATAATATGATTAAGAGCACCAATAAGGAGAACAAGTGGCGATTCAATTCCCCTAGGTCCAGCCTTTTCCCCATAGGGATATGATGAATGTACTGCTTATGGGAAATGTACCTCAGAGTTGTTCTCGGACTTAGCTTGGTTCCCAGGAAGAACTGAGATAGGACAGGGCCTTGCAACCCCCTGGGGCTTGGAGCTCTGGAATTTGTTTTGTCTTTCTGCTTAGGGAAAGGCTATGGAAAGGTACTGAAAAAACTAGCTATTAATATAGTAGGCTACAGAGCCACAAAAATATGGGCAGAGAGTACAGAGAACATATAAAAGAAAAAAGGCAGAACCCAAACGGCATCATTCCCCCCTTTTTTAGAGACTAACAAGACTCTGTCTTGTCTAGTCTCTACTCTGCATTCAACCATACCTCTGGTTTATACAACTGGCTATCCCACTAGTTGTTACACAGATGCTAATTATAACTACAGTTAATATGAACATTTCTTTTATCTAGGTTCAGTTTGGTAACCATGAAGTGAGTGTACTGAAGATATTCAAGGTTCAGTTAGCTCTTTTGAGAGTTACTTGGTGTAGAATTTGAGTTTGCTTTCAAATTTCAACCAAATTTCTAAAAAAATTTTTCATTCAGATTTGCCTAAGAACAACAACTAGTGTTAATGATTTTGTGGCTAGTAGGAAATTAAGAGCTATTTTGTTTTGTCAACAGCCTTTAATATGATTAAACATTACATTTGGAATCACAGCTCCATGGGCACAGGCCCAATCTTTATCTTGGAGCAAAACTTACCAGGCCAGATTCTCAACTTTGACAAGTTGTCCTTATGAAGAGCTTTTGGATACATATTGGACTAGAGTTACATGCAAATTTTAGGACCAAATTTGAATCACGGTTACCAACTGTACAGATAAGAGGTACAAAAGAACAGTTTAAATCATATCATCTCAATTTGTATCAGTCTCTGTTTTCTGGCTGTCTATGGAGCAGACGTCTTCTTAACTCTGGAGCAGTGAATTCAAGGCTCTCTGCCAGCAGCTTTGGATTTGGTGAGGGTAGTCAGGACTTGGAATGACTCTTTTTACTTAGCTCGTAAGATTACTGTCCCTTCATTCAACATAGACTCAGTCTCTAGGCTTGAATAGTTGCTAGTCTTCCTTCCTTCTAGATGACTTTGCTCAGTTCTAGATCTTTCATTGATATAATCAGTTCAGCTTTTTGTGATGGCACATTTGATGGTAACACTTTTCTCATGGTTACCTGGTTCGTGGTTGTTACTGCATTACCTGTCTTTTGTTTGCCATCTCGCATGAAGCTGCTCTCATCTGCATACAGCTCCCAGGCTGGCACATCTTTCAGGTCTGCTCTGCTGGAATAGGCTTCTTCCATGGTCTGCACACAGTCAGACTTCAATACATTATCAGTTAGTGCTGGGAACAGACATACTAGAAAGATTTTGACAAGCAAACTTTTCAGGAATAACATTATCAGTTCAGTAGCATGGCATAGGGTCCATGTCTTCTATGCTTCACAGAAGAAACTTACAGTGGGTTGCATGCAATGTTGGATAGTATCAATTCTTGGCTGCTGGTTGGATGCAGCAATTTTCAGTCTGACTGCCCTAGTTCTCCAGTTTCAGGATTATTTTACCATAATAGTAAAGAGTCCTTGGTCTTTTTTACTCACCAGGATACAGGAGAAGGTCTTTTACAAATTTAACTCAGTAAACAATTCTAAGATATTTGTTAACACAGGACTCTGCTTACTTATAGCATGGTTTAAGGGAGCCTAAAAACGGCTTCTTGTTCTTTGGGCTCGGTGTTTCCCTTTTGAGTGCTTACCAGAGCAGACAAGGAGCGCTCGCTGCCCTCGCACGGCCGGGGACGGGCGCGGCATGCGGGCACCCCCGCCCAGGGGCACCCCCGGCTCGCCCGCGCTCGGCCCGTGCTGCTGCTCACAGCGGCTCTCGGTGTCCTTAAAAAAGCTCGTTATGTGGAAAGTGCGATAGGTGCCGTTCCTGCTCTTAATTCTCCACACTCCCGAGCCCGCCTATAGACGGTGCGGGCGGGGCCCAGGAGCCAGCGAAGTGAGCGGGCCAGTGGGGCGCGCAGCGCCGGCCCCGCCTCGCCAGAGCAGGCCGAAGCCAGCCCGCAGCGGCAGCCCCGGTTGCCGCGGTTCGCTTCCTGGGACCGCTCCCCCGCGCATCCCCCGGCCGTGACCCGGGCAATGGCAGGAATCACCTCCGCCCCTCTCAGAGCGGCGGGTGCCCCGCTTCTGTCACGGGGGAGTGACCGCCCTGCTCGCGGAGCCGTCCCGGAAGTCGGGAGTCGCCCTTGCCTTAAAATCTTGGAAAAACTTTTTACAGATGGAACATAGAAAGTGGGGGCTTCTCCCCCTTCCCTTACAATGGTGCGAACCGAGCTTTCTCGGCCGTTCCACAAAACTTGCTGGAAGCGAGGATCTCTCCCTCACCTCCCACTAAGGAGCAGGCTGGACACCCAGCCTCTCCACAGACCTGTAGGAAGCGAGGATTTCTCACTCGCCTCCCAACAAGGAGCAGGCTGGGCACCCAGCCGCTCCACAAACCTGTAGGAAGTGGGAATCTCTCCCCAGCCTCCACCAAGGAGCAGGCTGGACACCCAGCTGCTCCACAAACCTGTAGGAAGTGGGAATCTCTCCCCAGCCTCCCACCAAGGAGCAGGCTGGACACCCAGCCGCTCCACAAACCTGTAGGAAGTGGGAATCTCTCCCCAGCCTCCCACCAAGGAGCAGGCTGGACACCCAGCCGCTCCACAAACCTGTAGGAAGCGGGGCCCATCCCCCACCTCCTACCAAGAAGCAGACCAGGCCTCCCCCGGCCGCTCCATGCCCAGATGTCTCCAGGCCAGCTTTCAATTCAAAACTCGCATGTGCTAAACATGAAATAAACTTTCGCACTGTGATTTGCTTTTCTCTACCAGTGAACAATCTCAGCCGAGATCACACACCCGCCTCCTCCCCACCAGCCGATCTCTGGGGCAGGTTGGAAAATCGGCAACAGGAAAAACTTGGAGAAATGATTTCAAAAGCCAATTTTCTCACCACCACGCCAGGTTGTCCTGGGATCGCTAACAATTACTGACTTTAAACAGATACACAATACATAAACAATACACACACATACAAACTACACACTACACAACAAAAGAACCACCTTTATACTACCTCCTGTGGGATCTTGGAACCATGGTGTCTCGACCTCAGGCCCGTGGCAGGGAATTCTTTAGATTGCTGTCAGAAAGGAATTCCTTGCAGGATGTTTTCGGTCCAGAGGAAGGGTACCAGGTTCTCGTGTCCCTTCTGGGTGTGCCAAATAACTGTTGCCTTTTCACCCAGCCTGGAAAAGAAACTCGAGATCATTTTAGCAAGGAGGTAATATAAAAGGGGATCTTTATTTTGAAGGTCTTCAGGAGCAGTTATGGAAAGGTGTCCATAAAAGCCCAGCCCCTCCAGGGGTGAGTACATATTTATAGCTTTTAGGAAATTAGCATAATTAAGAGCACCAATAAGGAGAACAAGTGGCGATTCAATTCCCCCTCAGGTCCAGCCCCTTCCCTGGAGCCCCCCTCTCAGCACTGGCTGCACTCTGCTTATGAAAATGTACCTCAGAGTTGTTCTCGGCCTTGGTTCCCAGGAAGAACTGAGATAGGACAGGGCCTTGCAACCCCCTGGGGCTTGGAGCTCTGGAATTTGTTTTGTCTTTCTGCTTAGGGAAAGGCTATGGAAAGGTACTGGAAAAACTAGCTATTAATATAGTAGGCTACAGAGCCACAAAAATATGTGCAGAGAGTACAGAGAACATATAAAAGAAAAAAGGCAGAAACCAAACGGCATCACCGGGAGCACAGTGCCTTAGGGCCGGGACACAAAAAGTGTCCCTTTTCTCTGAGAAAGAGAACTCTGCACCCCAGTTTCTTGATGTCATTTGGAGGAGGGTTTTGGCCCTGCAAGGGCAGCCAGGGTCCTTGTCGGTGGCAGCTTGGGTCTGCGAGGGAATCTTAATTCCACTGCGGAATTCAGCATGGGCTGGTCAACTCCAAGATATTTTGGCCTTCGATGCAAACAATGGCGCATTTCCATGCTGAAAGAAACTCAGTCCCCCAGATGATGATTGCAGTTTTTAGGAGGCATTTAGCCCTACAATTGCAGCCAGAGTTCTAGCTGATGGCAGCTTGGGCCTGGGAAGGATCTTGATCCATGCGGCATTTCAGGTGGCGTCCGGTGTTGCCTTTTCCCCCAGCCTGGAAAAGAAACTCGAGATCATTTTAGCAAGGAGGTAATATTAAAAGGGATCTTTATTTTGAAGGTCTTCAGGAGCAGTTATGGAAAGGTGTCCATAAAAGCCCAGCCCCTCCAGGGGTGAGTACATATTTATAGCTTTTAGGAAATTAGCATAATTGATTAAGAGCACCAATAAGGAGAACAAGTGGCGATTCAATTCCCCCTCAGGTCCAGCCCCTTCCCTGGAGCCCCCCTCTCAGCACTGGCTGCACTCTGCTTATGGAAATGTACCTCAGAGTTGTTCTCGGCCTTGGTTCCCAGGAAGAACTGAGATAGGACAGGGCCTTGCAACCCCCTGGGGCTTGGAGCTCTGGAATTTGTTTTTGTCTTTCTGCTTAGGGAAAGGCTATGGAAAGGTACTGGAAAAACTAGCTATTAATATAGTAGGCTACAGAGCCACAAAAATATGTGCAGAGAGTACAGAGAACATATAAAAGAAAAAAGGCAGAAACCAAACGGCATCATTCCCCCCTTTTTTTAGAGACTAACAAGACTCTGTCTTGTCTAGTCTCTACTCTGCATTCAACCATACCTCTGGTTTATACAACTGGCTATCCAACTAGTTGTTACACAGATGCTAATTATAACTACAGTTACTATGAACATTTCTTTTATCTAGTTTCAGTTTGGTAACCAT
>JAVTVJ010004155.1:0-11568 GCA_034509425.1 Eopsaltria australis
CCAAAATCCCCATCAAATTCACCCCAAAATCCTGCTCAGATCCTTCTAAACCCCTCAGGGACCCCCAAAATCCCCCAAATTCACCCCAAAATCCACTTCAGATCCCCCTAAACCGCTCAGGGACACCCAAAATCCCCCAAATTCACCCCAAATCCACTTCAGGTGCCCCTAAACCCCTCAGGGATCCCCAAAATCCACCAAATTCACCCCACAATCCCCCATATTCTACCTGGGACCCCCATCATCCCCTACATTTCCCCCCAAAGCCCTCAGATCGCCTCAAAACCCACTGCGGTAGCGCCACCTAGTGGCCGGGAGGTCTCAGTGCCTGGCGGGCTAGAGCCAGGCCGAGCAGGAGCTGCGCATGCGCCGCCTGCTGGGGGAGGAGTCGCCCATCAGGCCACGGCCCTGGGGGCGGGGCCGCGGCCGCTATGCAAATGAGGCGGCCTTAGATGGGAAAAATGAGCAAATATGGAAAAGATGGCTGAAAATGGAGGAAAATGCGGTTTTTAGGGGGGAAAAAGGGGGATCTGGGGGAAGTTTGGGGGGATTTGGGGAAAATTGGGGCAGTTCTGGGCCATTTTGGGGACTTTTTGGGGAAGTTTTGGGTCATTTTGGGTCTTTTTGAGGGCTTGGGGAAACACTTGATGCAAATGATGGAAATGCGATTAATTAACGCTGATGGACTCTGCTTTTCATGCAAATAAAGTTTATTGCAAGGGAATTAATAAGATTTAATTGAATCACGCCTGTATTTTGCAAAAAAATGATGAATATTCACCGACTAGACGCAAATGAGGTTGGAGTGTGGATGTTGGTGTTAGGCCACGCCTCTTTTGATTCAAACAAGGCCCCGTGATCACTGGCTGTGGCCACGCCCTTTATGCTAATGAGGGACAAACATGGTCAGCCCAAAACCCCCAAATTCACCCCAAAATCCTGCTCAGATCCTTCTAAACCCCTCAGGGACCCCCAAAATCCCCCAAATTCACCCCAAAATCCACTTCAGATCCCCCTAAACCGCTCAGGGACACCCAAATCCCCCAAATTCACCCCAAAATCCACTTCAGGTGCCCCTAAACCCCTCAGGGATCCCCAAAATCCACCAAATTCACCCCACAATCCCCCATATTCTACCTGGGACCCCCATCATCCCCTACATTTCCCCCCCAAGCCCTCAGATCGCCTCAAAACCCACTGCGTTAGCGCCACCTAGTGGCCGGGAGGTCTCAGTGCCTGCCGGGCTAGAGCCAGGCCGAGCAGGAGCTGCGCATGCGCTGCCTGCTGGGGGAGGAGTCGCCCGTCAGGCCACGGCCCTGGGGGCGGGGCCGCGGCCGCTATGCAACTGAGGCAGCCTTAGATGGGAAAAATGACCAACTATGGAAAAGATGGCTGAAAATGGAGGAAAATGCGGTTTTTAGGGGGAAAAGGGGGATCTGGGGGCAGTTTGGGGGGATTTGCGGAAAATTGGGGCAGTTTTGGGTCATTTTGGGGACTTTTTGGGGAAGTTTTGGGTCATTTTGGGTCTTTTGGAGGGCTTGGGGAAACACTTGATGCAAATGATGGAAATGCGATTAATTAACGCTGATGGACTCTGCTTTTCATGCAAATAAAGTTTATTACAAGGGAATGAATAAGATTTAATTGAATCACGCCTGTATTTATGCCAAAAAAAGATGAATATTCACCGACTATACGCAAATGAGGTTGGAGTGTGGATGTTGGTGTTAGGCCACGCCCCTTTTGATTCAAACAAGGCCCCGTGATCACTGGGTGTGGCCACGCCCTTTATGCTAATAAGGGACAAATATGGCCAGCCCAAAATCCCCATCAAATTCACCCAAAAATCCTGCTCAGATCCTTCTAAACCCCTCAGGGACCCCCAAAATCCCCCAAATTCACCCCAAAATCCACTTCAGGTGCCCCTAAGCCCCTCAGGGACGCCCAAAATCCACCAAATTCACCCCACAATGCCCCATATTCTACCTGGGACCCCCATCATCCCCTACATTTCCCCCCAAAGCCCTCAGATCGCCTCAAAACCAACTGCGTTAGCGCCACCTCGTGGCCGGGAGGTCTCAGTGCCTGCCGGGCTAGAGCCAGGCCGAGCAGGAGCTGCGCATGCGCCGCCTGCTGGGGGAGGAGTCGCCCGTCAGGCCACGCCCCTGGGGGCGGGGCCGCGGCCGCTATGCAAATGAGGCGGCCTTAGCTGGGAAAAATGAGCAAATATGGAAAAGATGGCTGAAAATGGAGGAAAATGCGGTTTTTAAGGGGGAAAAGGGGGATCTGGGGCAGTTTGGGGGGATTTGGGGAAAATTGGGGCAGTTCTGGGTCATTTTGGGGACTTTTTGGGGAAGTTTTGGGTCATTTTGGGTCTTTTGGAGGGCTTGGGGAACACTTGATACAAATGATGGAAATGCGATTAATTAACGCTGATGGACTCTGCTTTTCATGCAAATGAAGTTTATTGCAAGGGAATGAATAAGATCTAATTGAATCACGCCTGTATTTATGCAAAAAAATGATGAATATTCACCGACTAGACGCAAATGAGGTTGGAGTGTGGATGTTGGTGTTAGGCCACGACCCTTTTGATTCAAACAAGGCCCCGTGATCACTGGGTGTGGCCACGCCCTTTATGCTAATCAGGGACAAATATGGTCAGCCCAAAACCCCCAACTTCACCCCAAAATCCTGCTCAGATCTCCCTAAACCCCTCAGGGACCCCCAAAATCCCCCAAATTCACCCCAAAATCCACTTCAGGTGCCCCTAAACCCCTCAGGGATCCCCAAAATCCACCAAAATCACCCCACAATCCCCCATATTCTACCTGGGACCCCCATCATCCCCTACATTTCCCCCCAAAGCCCTCAGATCGCCTCAAAACGCACTGCGTTAGCGCCACCTAGTGGCCGGGAGGTCTCAGTGCCTGCCGGGCTAGAGCCAGGCCGAGCAGGAGCTGCGCATGCGCTGCCTGCTGGGGGAGGAGTCGCCCGTCAGGCCACGCCCCTGGGGGCGGGGCCGCGGCCGCTATGCAAATGAGGCGGCCTTAGATGGGAAAAATTAGCAACTATGGAAAAGATGGCTGAAAATGGAGGAAAATGCGGTTTTTAGGGGGGAAACGGGGGATCTGGGGGAAGTTTGGGAGGATTTTGGGAAAATTGGGGCAGTTCTGGGTCATTTTGGGGACTTTTTGGGGAAGTTTTGGGTCATTTTGGGTCTTTTGGAGGGCTTGGGGAAACACTTGATGCAAATGATGGAAATGCGATTAATTAACGCTGATGGACTCTGCTTTTCATGCAAATAAAGTTTATTACAAGGGAATGAATAAGATTTAATTGAATCACGCCTGTATTTATGCCAAAAATGATGAATATTCGCAGCACCGACTATACACAATGAGTTGGAGTGTGGATGTTGGTGTTAGGCAGACCCCTTTTTGATTCAAACAAGGCACCGTGATCACTGGGTGTTGGCCACGCCTTTAATCTAATCAGGGACAAAATTGGTCAGCCCAAAACCCCAATTCACCCCAATCCTGCTCAGATCTTCTAAACCCCTCAGGGACCCCAAAATCCCCAAATTTCACCCCAAAATCACTTCAGATTCTCCTTAAACCGCTAGGGGACACCCAAATCCAAATTCACGACCCCAAAATCCACTTCAAGGTGCCCCTAAACCCCTCAGGGATCCCCAAACTCCACCAAATTCACCCCACAATCCCCCATATTCTACCTGGGACCCCCATCATCCCCTACATTTCCCCCCACAGCCCTCAGATCGCCTCAAAACCCACTGCGTTAGCGCCACCTAGTGGCCGGGAGGTCTCAGTGCCTGCCGGGCTAGAGCCAGGCAGAGCAGGAGCTGCGCATGCGCCGCCTGCTGGGGGAGGAGTCGCCCGTCAGGCCACGCCCCTGGGGGCGGGGCCGCAGCCGCTATGCAAATGAGGCGGCCTTAGATGGGGAAAATGAGCAAATATGGAAAAGATGGCTGAAAATGGAGGAAAATGCGGTTTTTAGGGGGGAAAAGGGGGATCTGGGGGCAGTTTGGGGGGATTTGGGGAAAATTAGGGCAGTTCTGGGTCATTTTGGGTCTTTTTGGGGAAGTTTTGGGTCATTTTGGGTCTTTAGGAGGGCTTGGGGAAACACTTGATGCAAATGATGTAAATGCGATTGATTAACGCTGATGGACTCTGCTTTCAAGCGCAAATGAAGTTTCATTGCAAGGGAATGAATAAGATTTAATTGAATCACGCCTGTATTTATTATGCAAATAAATGATGAAGGTATTCAATCGACTATACTTTAAATGGGAGGTTGGAGTGTGGATGTTGGTGTTAGGCCACGCCCCTTTTGATTCAAACAAGGCCCCGTGATCACTGGCTGTGGCCACGCCCTTTATGCTAATCAGGGACAAACATGGTCAGCCCAAAATCCCCATTAAAGTCACCCCAAAATCCTGCTCAGATCCTTCTAAACCCGTCAAGGACCCCCAAAATCGCCCAAATTCACCCCAAAATCCTGCTCAGATCCGTCTAAACTCCTCAAGGACCCCCAAAATCCCCCAAATTCACCCCACAATCCACTTCAGGTGCCCCTAAACCCCTCAGGGATCCCCAAAATCCACCAAATTCACCCCACAATCCCCCATATTCTACCTGGGACCCCCATCATCCCCTACATTTCCCCCCAAAGCCCTCAGATCGCCTCAAAACCCACTGCGTTAGCGCCACCTAGTGGCTGGGAGGTCTCAGTGCCTGCTGGGCTCGAGCCAGGCCGAGCAGGAGCTGCGCATGCGCCGCCTGCTGGGGGAGGAGTCGCCCGTCAGGCCACGGCCCTGGGGGCGGGGCCGCGGCTGCTATGCAAATGAGGCGGCCTTAGATGGGAAAAATGACCAAATATGGAAAAGATGGCTGAAAATGGAGGAAAATGCGGTTTTTAGGGGGAAAAGGGGGGATCTGGGGGCAGTTTGGGGGGATTTGGGGAAAATTGGGGCAGTTCTGGGTCATTTTGGGGACTTTTTGGGGAAGTTTTGGGTCATTTTGCGTCTTTTGGAGGGCTTGGGGAAACACTTGATGCAAATGATGGAAATGCGATGAATTAACGTTGATGGACTCTGCTTTCCATGCAAAATGGGAAGTTTATTGCAAGGGAAATGAATAAGACGAATTGAATCACGCCTGTATTTATGCAAGTAAACATGAATATTCACCCACTAGACGAAATGAGGCTGGAGGTGGATGTTGGTGTTGCCACGCCCCTTTGATTCAAACAAGGCCCCGTGATCACCTCAGAGGTGGCCACCTTTATGCTAATGAGGGACAAACATGGTCAGCCCAAAATCCCCATTAAATCTACACCCCAAAAATCCTGCCTCAGATCCTCCTAAACCCCTCAAGGACACCCAAAATCCCCCCAAATTCACCCCAAAATCCACTTCATGCCACCCGAAACACCTCAGGGATCCCCAAAATCCACCAAATTCATCCCAAAATCCACTTCAGGTCCCCCGAAACACCTCAGGGATCCCCAAAATCCACCAAATTCATCCCACAATCCCCCATATTCTACCTGGGACCTCCATCATCCCCTACATTTCCCCCCAAACCCTCAGATCGCCTCAAAACCCACTGCGTTAGCGCCACCTAGTGGCCGGGAGGTCTCAGTGCCTGCCGGGCTAGAGCCAGGCCGAGCAGGAGCTGCGCATGCGCCGCCCGCTGGGGAGGAGTCGCCCGTCAGGCCACGCCCCTGGGGGCGGGGCCGCGGCCGCTATGCAAATGAGGCGGCCTTAGATGGGAAAAATGAGCAAATATGGAAAAGATGGCTGAAAATGGAGAAAAATGCGGTTTTTAGGGGGGAAAAGGGGGATCTGGGGGCAGTTTGGGGGGATTTGGGGAAAATTGGGGCAGTTCTGGGTCATTTTGGGGACTTTTTTGGGGAAGTTTTGGGTCATTTTGGGACTTTTGGAGGGCTTGGGGAAACACTTGATGCAAATGATGGAAATGCGATTAATTAACGCTGATGGACTCTGCTTTTCATGCAAATGAAGTTTATTGCAAGGGAATGAATAAGATTTAATTGAATCACGCCTGTATTTATGCAAAAAAATGATGAATATTCACCAACATAATGCGAAATGAGGTTGGAGGTGGATGTTGGTGTTAGGCCACGCCCCTTTGATTCAAACAAGGCCCCGATCACTGGCTGTGGCCATCACTCTTTATGCTAATGAGGGACAAACATGGTCAGCCCAAAATCCCCCAAATTCACCCCAAAATCCACTTCAGATCCCCCTAAACCGCTCAGGGACACCCAAAATCCCCCAAATTCACCCCAAAATCCACTTCAGGTGCCCCTAAACCCCTCAGGGATCCCCAAATCCACCAAATTCACCCTACAATCCCACTTCAGGTGCCCCTAAACCCCTCAGGGATCCCCAAAATCCACCAAATTCACCCCACAATCCCCCATATTCTACCTGGGACCCCATCATCCCCTACATTTCCCCCCAAAGCCCTCAGATCGCCTCAAAACCCACTGCGTTAGCGCTACCTAGTGGCCGGGAGGTCTCAGTGCCTGCCGGGCTAGAGCCAGGCCGAACAGGAGCTGCGCATGCGCCGCCTGCTGGGGGAGGAGTCGCCCGTCAGGCCACGCCCCTGGGGGCGGGGCCGCGGCCGCTATGCAAATGAGGCGGCCTTAGATGGGAAAAATGACCAAATATGGAAAAGATGGCTGAAAATGGAGGAAAATGCGGTTTTTAGGGGGGAAAGGGGAAATCTGGGGGCAGTTTGGGGGGATTTGGGGAAAATTGGGGCAGTTCTGGGTCATTTTGGGGACTTTTTGGGGAAGTTTTGGGTCATTTTGGGTCTTTTGGAGGGCTTGGGGAAACACTTGATGCAAATGATGGAAATGCGACTAATTAACGCTGATGGACTCTGCTTTTCATGCAAATGAAGTTTATTGCAAGGAAATGAATAAGATTTAATTGAATCACGCCTGTATTTATGTAAATAAATGATGAATATTCACCGACTATACGCAAATGAGGTTGGAGTGTGGATGTTGGTGTTAGGCCACGCCCCTTTTGATTCAAACAAGGCCCCGTGATCACTTGGTGTGGCCACGCCCTTTATGCTGATGAGGGACAAACATGGTCCGCCCAAAATCCCCCAAATTCATCCCAAAATCCACTTCAGGTGCCTCTAAACCCCTCAGGGACACCCAAAATCCCCCAAATTCACCCCAAAATCCACTTCAGGTGCCCCTAAGCCCCTCAGGGACGCCCAAAATCCACCAAATTC
This sequence comes from Eopsaltria australis, assembly GCA_034509425.1. NCBI lineage: Eukaryota > Metazoa > Chordata > Aves > Passeriformes > Petroicidae > Eopsaltria > Eopsaltria australis. Next base: position 7,302 of record JAVTVJ010004155.1, read on the forward strand.
ACCCCACAATGCCCCATATTCTACCTGGGACCCCCATCATCCCCTACATTTCCCCCCAAAGCCCTCAGATCGCCTCCAAACCCACTGCGTTAGCGCCACCCAGTGGCCGGGAGGTCTCAGTGCCTGCCGGGCTAGAGCCAGGCCGAGCAGGAGCTGCGCATGCGCCGCCTGCTGGGGGAGGAGTCGCCCGTCAGGCCACGGCCCTGGGGGCGGGGCCGCGGCCGCTATGCAAATGAGGCGGCCCTAGATGGGAAAAATGACCAAATATGGAAAAGATGGCTGAAAATGGAGGAAAATGCGGTTTTTAGGGGGGAAAAGAGGGATCTGGGAGCAGTTTGGGGGGATTTGGGGAAAATTGGGGCAGTTCTGGGTCATTTTGGGGACTTTTTGGGGAAGTTTTGGGTCATTTGGGTCTTTTGGAGGGCTTGGGGAAACACTTGATGCAAATGATGGAAATGCGATTAATTAACGCTGATGGACTCTGCTTTTCATGCAAATGAAGTTTATTGCAAGGGAATGAATAAGATTTAATTGAATCACGCCTGTATTTATGCAAATAAATGATGAATATTCACCGACTATACGCAAATGAGGCTGGAGTGTGGATGTTGGTGTTAGGCCACGCCCCTTTTGATTCAAACAAGGCCCCGTGATCACTGGGTGTGGCCACGCCCTTTATGCTAATCAGGGACAAACATGGTCAGCCCAAAACCCCCTAATTCACCCCAAAATCCTGCTCAGATCCTTCTAAACCCCTCAGGGACCCCGAAAATCGCCCATATTTACCCCAAAATCTACTTCAGATCCCCAGAAACCGCTCAGGGACGCCCAAAATCCCCGAAATTCACCCCAAAATCCACTTCAGGTGCCCCTAAACCGCTCAGGGACACCCAAAATCCCCCAAATTCACCCCAAAATCCACTTCAGGTGCCCCTAAACCCCTCAGGGATCCCCAAAATCCACCAAATTCACCCCACAACCCCCCATATTCTACCTGGGACCCCCATCATCCCCTACATTTCTCCCCAAAACCCTCAGATCGCCTCAAAACCTACTGCGTTAGCGCCACCTAGTGGCCGGGAGGGGTCTCATGCTCCGCCGGGCTAGAGCTTTCGTGGCCGAAAGCAGGAGCTGCGCATGCGCCGCCTGCTGGGGGAGGAGTCGCCCGTCAGGCCACGGCCCTGGGGGCGGGGCCGCGGCCGCTATGCAAATGAGGCGGCCTTAGATGGGAAAAATGACCAAATATGGAAAAGATGGCTGGAAATGGAGGAAAATGCGGTTTTTAGGGGGGAGAAGGGGGATCTGGGGGCAGTTTGGGGGGATTTGGGGAAAATTGGGGCAGTTCTGGGTCATTTTGGGGACTTTTTGGGGAAGTTTTGGGTCATTTTGGGTCTTTTGGAGGGCTTGGGGAAACACTTGATACAAATGATGAAAATGCGATTAATTAACGCTGATGGACTCTGCTTTTCATGCAAATGAAGTTTATTGCAAGGGAATGAATAAGATCTAATTGAATCACGCCTGTATTTATGCAAATAAATGATGAATATTCACCGACTAGACGCAAATGAGGTTGGAGTGTGGATGTTGGTGTTAGGCCACGCCCCTTTTGATTAAAACAAGGCCCCGTGATCACTGGCTGTGGCCACGCCCTTTATGCTAATGAGGGACAAACATGGTCCGCCCAAAATCCCCCTAATTCACCCCAAAATCCTGCTCAGATCCTTCTAAACCCCTCAGGGACCCCCAAAATCGCCCAAATTCACCCCAAAATCTACTTCAGATCCCCAGAAACTGCTCAGGGACGCCCAAAATCCCCCAAATTCACCCCAAAATCCACTTCAGGTGCCCCTAAACCCCTCAGGGATCCCCAAAATCCACCAAATTCACCCCACAATCCCCCCAATGGGACCTGGGGCCCCCATCATCCCCTACATTTCCCCAAAGCCCCTATAGGATCGCCTTTTTCAAAACCCACTGCTAGCCACCCCAGTGCAGCCGGGAGGTCTCAGTGCGCCTGCCGGGTTAGGAGCCAGGTCGGCAGGAGCTGCCACTTGCTGGGGGAGGGAGTCGCCTGTCAGGGCCACGTGGCCTTGGGAGTACTGGCCACGGCGCAAAATGAGGCGGCCTTAGATGGGAAAAATGAGCAAATATGGAAAAGATGTATTGGAAATGGAGGGAAAATGCGGTTTTTAAGGGGGAAAAGGGGGATCTGGGGCAGTTTGGGGGGATTTGGGGAAAATTGGGGCAGTTCTGGGTCATTTTGGGGACTTTTTGGGGAAGTTTTGGGTCATTTTGGGTCTTTTGGAGGGCTTGGGAAACACTTGATGCAAATGATGGAAATGCGATTAATTAACGCTGATGGACTCTGCTTTTCATGCAAATGAAGTTTATTGCAAGGGAATGAATAGGATTTAATTGAATCACGCCTGTATTTATGCAAAAAAATGATGAATATTCTCCGACTATACGCAAATGAGGTTGGAGTGTGGATGTTGGTGTTAGGCCACGCCCCTTTTGATTCAAACAAGGCCCCGTGATCACTGGGTGTGGCCACGCCCTTTATGCTAATGAGGGACAAATATGGTCAGCCCAAAATCCCCCATTAAATTCACCGCAAAACCCACTTCAGATCCCCCTAAACCGCTCAGGGACACACAAAATCCCCCAAATTCACCCCAAAATCCACTTCAGATCTCCCTAAACCGCTCAGGGACACCCAAAATCCCCCAAATTCACCCCAAAATCCACTTCAGGTGCCCCTAAACCCCACAGGGATCCCCCAAATCCACCAAATTCACCCCACAATCCCCCATATTCTACCTGGGACCCCCATCATCCCCTACATTTCTCCCCAAAGCCCTCAGATCGCCTCAAAACCCACTGTGTTAGCGCCACCTAGTGGCCGGGAGGTCTCAGTGCCCGCCGGGCTAGAGCCAGGCCGAGCAGGAGCTGCGCATGCGCCGCCTGCTGGGGGAGGAGTCGCCCGTCAGGCCACGCCCCTGGGGGAGGGGCCGCGGACGCTATGCAAATGAGGCGGCCTTAGATGGGAAAAATGAGCAACTATGGAAAAGATGGCTGAAAATGGAGGAAAATGCGGTTTTTAGGGGGGAAAAGGGGGATCTGGGGGCAGTTTGGGGGGGATTTGGGGAAAATTGGGGCAGTTCTGGGTCATTTTGGGGACTTTTTGGGGGAAGTTTTGGGTCATTTTGGGTCTTTTGGAGGGCTTGGGGAAACACTTGATGCAAATGATGGAAATGCGATTAATTAACGCTGATGGACTCTGCTTTTCATGCAAAAGAAGTTTATTGCAAGGGAATGAATAAGATTTAATTGAATCACGCCTGTATTTATGCAAAAAAATGATGAATATTCACCGACTATACGCAAATGAGGTTGGAGTGTTGGATGTTGGTGTTAGGCCAGCGCCCGCTTTTGATTCAAACAAGGCCTCCGTGATCACTGGTGTGGCCAAGCCTTTATGCTAATCAGGGACAAATATGGTCAGGCCCAAAACCCCCCAACTTCACCCCAAAATCCTGCTCAGATCCTTCTAAACCCCTCAGGGACCCCCAAAATCCCCCAAATTCACCCCAAAATCCACTTCAGATCCCCCTAAAGCGCTCAGGGACACCCAAAATCCCCCAAATTCACCCCAAAATCCACTTCAGGTGCCCCTAAACCCCTCAGGGATCCCCAAAATCCACCAAATTCACCCCACAATCCCCCATATTCTACCTGGGACTCCCATCATCCCCTACATTTCCCCCCAAAGCCCTCAGATCGCCTCAAACCCCACTGCGTTAGCGCCACCTAGTGGCCGGGAGGTCTCAGTGCCTGCCGGGCTAGAGCCAGGCCGAGCAGGAGCTGCGCATGCGCCGCCTGCTGGGGGAGGAGTCGCCCGTCAGGCCACGCCCCTGGGGGCGGGGCCGCGGCAGCTATGCAAATGAGGCGGCCTTAGATGGGAAAAATGAGCAACTATGGAAAAGATGGCTGAAAATGGAGGAAAATGCGGTTTTTAGGGGGGAAACGGGGGATCTGGGGGCAGTTTGGGAGGATTTGGGGAAAATTGGGGCAGTTCTGGGTCATTTTGGGGACTTTTTGGGGAAGTTTTGGGTCATTTTGGTTCTTTTGGAGGGCTTGGGGAAACACTTGATGCAAATGATGGAAATGCGATTAATTAACGCTGATGGACTCTGCTTTTCATGCAAATGAAGTTTATTGCAAGGGAATGAATAAGATTTAATTGAATCAAGCCTGTATTTAT